>CM042536.1:15776903-15779403 GCA_023630585.1 Cranoglanis bouderius | reverse complement strand
GGTCACACAAACATCCTGCAAGGCCAAAAACAAACACATTCAGGTTTTAACCAATTCACAGCTAAAGTTAGTATTTATTCTAATTTACAGTATAGGCTAGTTTTAACCAAGGATTTTGGCTAATAACAGAGACACACAATTGACTCTTTTCTTAATAATTTTAAGGCCAATTGTCAGGTGGCGCTAGCGCTGATCCTGATTGGAGCTTTAAAGACTTTAAGTCTAAAGGAACTTCATACTGTTTGTCAGTTTCACTGTGAGTGTGAATGGCAAATTAGTATTTGTTTCTCAGCTGATAGGTACTATGTGGCTCATGTATTTGCCTTTACAAGGCCCTTGGCTGACCACACACAGCAATGAAGCTCTCCTGTGTTAGGTTCACTATGGCCCCAACATGCATATTGTATGAACTGCAGAGCAGTGTGTCCTTGTGTTTCTCATATCGCTGTAACACTGTAACTTACTGATCGACTTCAGTGAGTTGCATGAACTTTTCACTGTAATACATACACTCACACTGAAAACAGGAGTGTGTCTCTAATGAGTCTGGTTGAACAGTGACAGAAATCACTAAGGAAAATATTAGCTCTAATAAGTAAGCATTTCCTTTCAGACACTCATGGTTGATATGCCTTTTTTTCTGAGAGAATGGTTCACCCTGCATACTTTGCACATACTGACATATTCAGAACTGTCTATTTAATGGTTTCTCAAATTATTTTGCAAGCAGGGACCCCTTTACACAATATTATTTGGGTTAAGCATTGGGTTCATAAAGGATTCATACATTTCCTGAACCATGGGCCTATTCTATACATACTGCTCTTACTGTAAAGGTGCAGAAATATAATGCATACTAATCATTATTTGATTTTTATTTTATTATTTTTATCCCCCCTCCCCCCTTCATGTTTTTATATCTGTGTTAAAAGAGCAATTGCCAAGTCAAATTCTTAAAGAGTTTTACTTGGCCAATAAAATTCTGTCTAATTAAAATTCTTTCTAATTCTTTGTTAAATATAAAAGCAAATACATTCATATTATCGTTAGTGGATTTATACAAGGAGATCAAAAAGAAATGCTTCTGTGCCTGAAACAGACAACAGCTAATATAAAAGTTGCAGGCTGTAAAGCAATCTGAGAAATGTGCCTTTAGTAGCACATTGAACTGTTTTGGGTCTATCTTGAACTCTCTAAGAAAGGGTTCTTTGTACCTTGTAGCAGTTCGCACACTCAGAAACTTATGGTTCTATGAAAGACAATAAGAGTGGGCTGCATATTGACGGTGTCATCTAAATATACGGCCAAGTAGATATCCTGTAATTATTACTTTAAGGATTTGGAAACTCAGAATTTAGGCATACTGACAACTAAATATTTTCACAATGTATCCACCCTGAAGTGTAATACTGTAATGTGTATGTAATACAATTCCTCTCTGTGATCCTCTGTGATCACTGTGAAAATGGGGTAGCTTATATCCAGCTACACTTAGTACATAATCAGCTGTATATATGTAGACAGTGGGCAAGATTGGATAAATAATTCTGTAACCAAAATGTGAATATAGTGATAGACAACCTCAGCCCTGGCCATCTCTCATACATTCTGTATGTGGGTGGGACAAAGACAGAATAGAAATCCTCCACTGTGGGAAGACATAAAGGATTCAGGCAGAATGAAATCCTCACAGTCCTGCTTGACTCCTACTATACAATATATGTGTTATAAACTGTTTCACATTAACTACTGA
Organism: Cranoglanis bouderius; assembly: GCA_023630585.1. Lineage (NCBI taxonomy): Eukaryota > Metazoa > Chordata > Actinopteri > Siluriformes > Cranoglanididae > Cranoglanis > Cranoglanis bouderius. The sequence continues at coordinate 15,777,650 of CM042536.1, read as the reverse complement.
ATGGACTGTAAAAGACAAAGCAGAGACATTGCCTCTGTCCCCAAAACAATGACCATTATCGATGCTACATATCCTATTGTACATTAATTAGGAGTGCATAGTTTATGTTACAATCAAAGTTTTTTCTAAAAAGGCTCTTAGATACTGATTGCTACACACAATATATTCTCTCTAGGAAGTTACACTGGAGCACATTTGACAGGGACAGCAATATGCCAAGAATGAACTCATTAAAATTTGAGCTTTCTCTAGTTCCAAAATTCAGTAAGCTTAGGTTAGAAGTGCTTGGAAGTTAGCCTGGCCAATCTTGTAAAGCAATCTTGTTAAGATGGACCAGATTGTTATGGTTAAAGATGTGGAGCAAATGGTTATGTTCAAATTACGCTAACAGATGGAAGGGCATATACCAACAGTATTTAACTCACAATATTACCAAGCTTACAGAAGTGTCATTGTATTATCTGTTTTCTGACCAAATTTGTGCACCCATTTTTATAATGCAAATACAAAAGGTTTACAAATACATTTTTTACACATCCCTACTTTAGCCCCTTCACAACTAAAACCTAAACAAAAAACCCAAAACAACATGCTGTTGACAAAGGAGCACCTAACGTACGATACAGCATAGATCATAATTTCATTGCAAAATTCATTGGGCTTATGCAAAAAACAAAAAACAAAAACAAACCATGAATGCAACACTGAAATGGAAGTCGCAAAAGAGAAAAACAGATTATAGATTTC
>CM042536.1:15729403-15771903 GCA_023630585.1 Cranoglanis bouderius | reverse complement strand
GGGCCTTGGGCGCTCATGACCCTGTCGCTGGTTCACCGGTTGTCCTTCCTTGCACCACTTTTGGTAGGTACTAACCACTGCATTCCGGGAACACTCAACAAGACCTGCTGTTTTGGAGATGCTCTGACCTAGTCGTCTAGCCATCACAATTTGGCCTCAAAGTCATTCAGATCCTTTTGTCCATTTTTCCTGCTTCCAACACATCAACTTCGAGAACTGACTGTTCAATTGCTGCCTAATATACCCCACCCCTTGACGGGTGCCAGTGTAATGACATATTCAATGTTATTCACTTCACCTTCAATTTATTTATATATATATATATATATATATATATATATATATATATATATATATATATATATATATATATATATATATATATATATATATATATATATAGACACACACACACCTTTTGTGTAAGGTGTGTGTAAATTTTTTATGTACTGCATATGTACAGCCGTGGCCAAAAGTTTTGAGAATGACACAAATATTAATTTTTACAAAGTCTGCTGCCTCAGTTTTTATGATGGCAATTTGCATATACTCCAGAATGTTATGAAGAGTGATCAGATGAATTGCAATTAATTTCAAAGTCCCTCTTTGCCATGAAAATGAACTTAATCCCAAAAAAACATGTCCACTGCATTTCAGCCCTTCCACAAAAGGACCAGCTGACATCATGTCAGTGATTCTCTCGTTAACACAGGTGAGAGTGTTAATGAGGTCAAGGCTGGAGATCACTCTGTCATGCTGATTGAGTTAGAATAACAGACTGGAAGCTTTAAAAGGAGGGTGGTGCTTGAAATTATTGTTCTTCCTCTGTTAACTTTGGTTACCTGCAAGGAAACACGTGCAGCCATCATTGCTTTGCACAAAAAGGGATTCACAGGCAAGGATATTGCTGCTAGTAAGATTGCACCTAAATCAACCATTTATCGGATCATCAAGACCTTCAAGGAGAGAGGATCAACTGTTGTGAAGAAGGCTTCAGGGCACCCAAGAAAGTCCAGCAAGTGCCAGGACCGTCTCCTAAAGTTGATTCAGCTGTGGGATCGGGGCACCACCAGTGCAGAGTTTGCTCAGGAATGGCAGCAGGAAGGTGTGAGTGCATCTGCACGTGTAGCCAGTTGGGAAGAGAAATATGAACTATCTTATTTCTTTGTGATGAACTTCCCAAAACTGTTGTTTTTTTTATCTAAGGAGACAATTGGTTTCATATTATGTATTAAATGTTTATATATAGTTCAGGCAATGTTATGTAGGTAGGAACTATTGATTGGGATATTTGTTCGGGTGGGACGCTGTGAGTGTTGCGCCTTATACCTATGGGGAGTACGGGAGTTACGTCAGCCTCAGACCGCGAGTGGAGGCTGACGAGTGTGTAACACGGGAAGAGGTTGGCGCAAGTGATCTTGTTTTGATCAAGTGTCCCATACATTTCCAGGGTCAATAAAATATTGCTGTGTTGGAGCTATTCTGTCGTTCCTGTGTGGAGTCTCTTATGTGCAGAATTGGATCTGCTACATAAAACTGGTGCTGTGACCCGGATGGATACAACAGATCTGCCACAGCCGATCACCGGATGTTGCCCGTCTACGTGGAACTGTTGCTGTGATTTCCCTGGATTCAGCCGGCCGCAGTCATCAGCTAGGTGTCAAGCTACGGATCAAGTCTTGCCTTCCAGTGCCAGCTAATGAACTTTCCTCATTTCAGTCACATTCTCTAATATTCTCAAAGACATTGACTTTTGAATTATTGAGACAGTGAGTCAAGTTATTTCATCACACACAGGTGATTAGTATGGACGGTAAGATGTACAACATGTCTACACCAGTCTTGGGGAGGGGTAGAGGTTTAATCAGTCCAAATGGTAGTGTGACACATAAGGAAAATGTTCAAATCTGCGATGTCAATTTAAACCTTTCACAAATGGGGGGTGCTTCATCTTCCGCACCCGCCCCAATCAGTGACGTTTCTCGTTTGCAGATAACAGAGTTACTTGAGGAGCTTGGTAGCCAGATTGGCGATAGTATATTGGACCGGCTCTTAGCTGATCGTAGTCCTTCTGTCCCAGGGCATCAGACCACCCCAGAGACAGTTAGAAGTGAGCAAGCTAGCACAACTCTTGATTTATCCAGGTTGAATGTAATTGTACGATCTGACAATAGGGAGCCCCCTATTTTCCGTGGTGATGGTACAGACAAACATACTGTTCATGAATGGATAGAGTTAATGGAGGTGTACTTACAGAAGTGCGATCGCCCGAAAGCGGAGCATGCCAATGAGGTTCTGAATCATCTATTGGGTAGAGCTAAAAACATTGTCAAAGTTGGGCTTAAAAGTAATCTCTCACCTGACATAGTCGTAACTCCTGAGACCATCTACAAAATGCTCTTGCGCTATTTCAGTGAGTGCCCAGAGTCTTGTCTTCCGCTGGCAGACTTCTACTCTACACTGCCGTATGCCAAAGAAAACCCTGTTGACTATTGGGTCCGCCTCAATAATGCAGCCGAAATTGCTGATAATCACCTGCAGAAACAGGGTAGTCGAGTGAGGAACATTTCACAAGAAACTGCGATGATGTTCATTAGGAACTGCCCTGATGTTGAACTTTCTAGTGTGTTTAGGTACAAGCCTATCGCCAAATGGTCATCGGCAGAGGTGCAAGAAGCCATTGATGAGCATCAAAGGGTACTGAGAATGAGAAAATCACATCCTTACTCTCTCCCTGGCTGTTCGTTTCGAGTGGCAACTGCCGCCATCAACCACACAGAGTCCGCTACTGTGGACAACACTGCAGTGAATGCAGCAGCGTGTATTCCTAGTGCCCAGACCACTAAGCCTGAGATGGCCATAGCGCCTCCGCAGGCGACCTTGACTGACACGGGTTCATTAGAGCGAGTGCTCAGCATGCTGGAAAGGGTGCTCGACCGATCTAATATGCAGGCTGCTTCGAATAGACCGCAAATGTCCTCCTGGTCTCGTCCATCCAGATGCCGCGTTTGTGATGAGAGGACCCATTCCACTCATTCCCATTGCATGTCCGAGAAAAGATGTCTGATCTGCTTAGAAGTTGGTCACCAGCGCAGGGATTGCCCTAGGAAAAGTGCAGGGTCTGAGAGCCGCGCTCAGGTTCAGGGAAACTGACTCGCCCACACTTGGGAGGGGATAGTGTGGGTGAGGAAGTTCAGACCCTCCATGATGATGCGTTAAGCACATATGAGTCAACATGTAAGTCAATGACAAGTGATTATATGGTTCTGTTTCAAAATGTGACCCAGTTAGCACGGGCTGACAGCCTTTTCTATACTGATGTTTTGGTCAATGACAGTGTCCCTCTAAGAGCCTTGATTGATAGTGGCTCTATGGCTTGCACCATCAGCGACGTTGCAGAATCCCGTTTATTGGATGCTGGGTTGTCTCTGGATCAGTTCGAGTCGCAGGCTAATATTATGCTGGTTGGATGTGGTGGAGTTCAGGTTGCGCCAAAGTGTACGTACCAGCTGAAGATGAAAGTGTATGGGGGCGAGGTCAGTGTACCCACGTTGGTCGTTACGGGACAGCGGGATGAGTTAATACTGGGCACCAATGTTCTCAAATTTATCTTGAGTCAGCTTAAGCAGAACCCCACATACTGGCGTGTTGTGAATAGGCCTGAATCAGCAGAAGATGCTGAAATCGAACAGTTTCTTAACGTACTTTCTGGCCTTAACAGATGGAGAGGCAATGAGATGCCTGACATCATTGGTACTGCCAAATTGGTTCAAGCAGTCACTTTGCTGCCAAAGCAAGAACACCTGGTGTGGGCCAAGCTCCCTCCTACAACACCTATTTCAGAAGGTAGTGCGGTATTGATTGAACCAACTAAGTCACCAACCCATAGGAAGGATGTCATTGTGGGACGCGTGGTGGTTTCCATGACTGCTGATAGATGGGTGCCAGTTAGGATGCTCAATCCGTATGATACACCCATCACCTTGAAGAGAAATTCTAAGGTAGCCAACGTTTCTCCTTGTGTGGCGTTGGAAGATTTGGAGATGGATGCGGAGCAACCCGTCGAGACTGTTGCAGCCCATAGTCAAACTGTGCATGACAGATCACCCGCCCCAGACCTCCATAACATCTTGCGGAAGATGGGTTTGAGTGACTTGGACATTGACTCTTGTGAAGTGTCACCTCAGTGGAAAAGCCAGTTATTGCACTTGGTCCAGAAGTATGAGCACGTTTTCTCGAAGCACAAGTTAGACTGTGGGAGAGCAAACGATTTTGTACATCGCATCCATCTGTCTGACAACCGACCTTTCCGTTTGCCTTATCGGCGTGTGCCACCTGGGCACTATCAGAAGTTACGACAAGTACTATCAGAGATGGAAGAGCGGGATATCATTCGTAAATCCAGCAGCGAGTGGGCTTCTCCCTTGGTTCTCGTGTGGAAGAAGAGTGGAGACCTCCGTATCTGTGTTGATTACCGCTGGCTAAACTCACGCACTATAAAGGACGCACACCCTCTCCCTCATCAAGCCGATTGTCTTGCCGCTCTGAGTGGGAATACGCTGTTCAGCGCAATGGACCTCACATCTGGCTTCTACAACATTTCCATGTGTGAAGAAGACAAGAAACTTACAGCCTTTACCACACCTCTAGGTCTTTACAAGTTCAATCGTCTTCCACAGGGTCTATGCAACAGCCCAGCGAGTTTCATCCGGCTTATGATGAGTATATTTGGTGACCAAAACTTCCTTACCCTTCTGTGTTACTTGGATGATCTTCTGGTGGTAGCCCCCAATGAACAAAAGGCCTTGGAGAGGTTGGAGATGGTTTTCGAGAGATTGAGTGCCCACGGGTTGAAGTTGGCACCAAAGAAATGCTACTTCCTGAGACAGAATGTCAGGTTCCTTGGCCATGTTGTGAATGAGCATGGAGTTGCGACTGATCCCGACAAAATTGCAGCCATTACTGCAGTCACTGAAAAGGACCTCATGATGGATGATGGAGTCTCACCTTCCCAAAAAAAGATCAAGTCATTCTTGGGAATGGTCATGTATTACCAACGGTTCATCCCCAACTGTTCTAGCATCGCTAAACCACTCTTCATGTTGACCGCTTCAGCCAAAGGGAAAAAGGGTTACTCTAAAGGTGGCGCTGTTTTCAGGAAACTCAGCCCATTGGATTGGACTAGAGAATGTGTCCTATCCTTTGACCAGCTTAAGTCAGCCCTTGTGAAATCTGTAGTGTTGGCGCACCCTGATTTCACTCGACCGTTTATCCTCTCTACGGATGCCTCCTTGGATGGTATAGGGGCAGTATTATCACAAGTTCCCGACGGGGAGTCTAGGGCACGACCTGTTGCCTTTGCAAGTAAGGCACTAACACGAGCTCAATCCAACTACCCGGCACATCGTCTTGAGTTTCTGGCCTTGAAGTGGTCAGTCTGCGATAAATTTAGCCACTGGCTAAAGGGACATCCTTTCACAGTCTGGACGGACAATAATCCATTGACCTACATTTTAACGAAGCCAAAGCTAGACGCGTGCGAACAGCGGTGGGTAGCTAAGTTGGCCCCGTACACGTTTGACATCAAGTACATTCCCGGCACTAAGAATGTGGTCGCCGACGCTTTGAGCCGTCAACCATTTGTTCAAAGTCATGTGAGTCAGAGACTGGTGGCAGAGCCTTACAACCTTTTGCTAGAACAGTCTGAACAGATAAGAGAAGACGCAGTACAGGATTACTTTAAGCTCAGCACAAATAGTCAGTGCGTTGATAATCTGTTGGAGCAATGTTCCTTTTCTTCCGATCAGGTCTCTGCTATCTTTGAAGCTCATGCGAAGTGGGATGTGGGGGCTGAGGGGAGAGTGATTTCCTGGCTCGCTCAAGAATCCCAACGGTTAATGCCTGCTGGTCAGAACCCCTTACCTGTCTACTCACTGCAGGAACTTCGAGAGAAGCAAGAAGGTGACCACGTGCTTTCAAGAGTTCTCCTCTATGTGTGTCGGGGCAAGAGGCCATCTCGGAGGGAAAGAGCTAAGGAACCCCATAAGGTACTGAAACTGTTGAAGCAATGGGACAGACTGAAGCTATTGGATGGTATACTGTACCGTGTCTGCAAGGATCCTGTGACTAAGTTTACACGTTACCAGTTCGTAGTCCCTGATTCTCTGGTCAGTGAAGTCTTGCACGGCATCCACGATGAGGCAGGCCATCAAGGTCAGGGAAGAATATTGTCTTTGGCTAGACAAAGATTCTCATGGGTTGGGTTAGAGAATGATATACGAAACTATGTGAGACGCTGTCAGCGTTGTGTGGTCAGCAAAACTCCTGAGCCGGAGGGGAGAGCCCCTTTAGAAAGTATCCGAACTGTCAGTCCCTTGGAATTAGTCTGTATAGACTTCTGGTCTGCTGAAGATTCTTCTGGCAAGAGCATTGATGTACTCGTTGTAATGGATCACTTCACAAAAATGGCGAATGCATTTCCATGCAAGAACCAGTCGGCATCTCAAGTCGCTCGTCAACTATGGGATAAGTTCTTCTGTGTCTATGGATTTCCACAACGAATTCACTCAGACCAAGGAGCGAACTTTGAAAGCAGGTTGATCAAGGAACTATTGCAGATCGCGGGAATACAGAAGTCACGAACCACAGCATATCACCCAATGGGCAACGGCCAAGTCGAGAGGTTCAATCGCACCTTGGGTAATATGATCAGGGCATTACCTCCTAGAGCCAAACAGGACTGGCCGCAAATGCTTCAAACCCTGGCGTTTGCCTACAACTGTACTGCCCATGAGTCGACTGGGTTTGCCCCGTTTTTTCTCATGTATGGTCGGATTCCCAGATTACCTGTAGATTTGATGTTCCAGAGTGTGGATCGGGATAACACCGTCACGGATTATGACCAGTATGTGAGGAAAATGAAGGACAACCTCAAAGAAGCTATGTTAGTTGCCCAGGCTAACAACACTGCAAGTCAAGAACGGCAAACTGAATACTACAACAAAGATGTTAAAGGCCGAGACATTGAGGAAGGAGACTATGTGTTGCTTGCAAACAAAGGAGAACGTGGGCGACGGAAGCTAGCTGACAAATGGGACTCGACCTTGCATGTTGTTGTCTCTGTGGATACAAGGTGTCATACTTACCGTGTCAGGAACACTAGGACCAATCTGGAGAAGGTAGTTCACAGGAACTTGTTGTTATGAGCGAATTTCTTACCTGTTGATGAGAGAGAGGACTGTGTGGAACCGGCCTTCGATGACTCCAAGTCAGACTGTGAGACTGACGACTGCATGATTGACGCTACTTTAAGTGCTTTTAACGGTGGTAACGAGATTGATGGAGCAGTGAATTCTTCAGCTTGTCCATTGGGTCCATTGATGGTGGAGGAAACCAAAGATCCAAGTTTTGGTACAGGATCGGAGCATTTCCTTGATGGAACTGTTGGTGGAAGTGAGAGTCAGGAAAGAGTTCAGAGTTCAGAACTTGACCCTTTTGATATGAATGTTGAGGAACATGAACATGACGTCGTAGAGTCAATGCCGCCTGACAGAGTGCCTACAGTGGTGGTTCAGCCTTCGTCTGATATAGCTCACACGGTTAGCACAAGAGCTGGCAGATTGGTGAAACCAGTTAATAGACTGATTCAAATTATGACCCAGACTACCTTGCTGCGTAGCCCTTCACTCAGCCTTCTAAGGTTTAAATCTTAAGTGGGAGTCATTAGTTTCTCTGTCTGAATTATTAATCTGGGGTACAGTACGAGTGGTGATCATTGAGTATCTTCAAAGTAGTGTTTATGGCACTTCTCTTTTGCGGGCGGACACTTGAGAGTCTGGCCAACTTTCCTTTGTCGCTCTCCCAGTGAGTTGGGTAACATGTATGTTGCGTCAAGATACTGTGTTTTTATCGGAGTCTGATCACATCCTCAGTGTCATTTAGTCACTAGTATTGGACTAGTTTTGTGAAGTTCAGCGGGGTGAATGTAGCCAGTTGGGAAGAGAAATATGAACTATCTTATTTCTTTGTGATGAACTTCCCAAAACTGTTGTTTTTTTTTATCTAAGGAGACAATTGGTTTCATATTATGTATTAAATGTTTATATATAGTTCAGGCAATGTTATGTAGGTAGGAACTATTGATTGGGATATTTGTTCGGGTGGGACGCTGTGAGTGTTGCGCCTTATACCTATGGGGAGTACGGGAGTTACGTCAGCCTCAGACCGCGAGTGGAGGCTGACGAGTGTGTAACACGGGAAGAGGTTGGCGCAAGTGATCTTGTTTTGATCAAGTGTCCCATACATTTCCAGGGTCAATAAAATATTGCTGTGTTGGAGCTATTCTGTCGTTCCTGTGTGGAGTCTCTTATGTGCAGAATTGGATCTGCTACACACGCACAGTAAGGCGAAGACTTTTGGAGGATGGCCTGGTGTCAAGAAGGGCAGCAAAGAAGCCACTTCTCTCCAGGAAAAACATCAGGGACAGACTGCTATTCTGCAAAAAGTACAGGGATTGGACTGCTGAGGACTGGGGTAATGTCATTTTCTCTGATGAATCCCCTTTCCGATTGTTTGGGGCATCTGGAAAAAAGCTTGTCCAGAGAAGAAAAGGTGAGCGCTACCATCAGTCCTGTGTCATGCCAACAGTAAAGCATCCTGAAACCACTCATGTGTGGTAGTTGCTTCTCAGCCAAGGGAGTGGGCTCACTCACAATTTTGCCTAAGAACACAGCCATGAATAAAGAATGGTACAAAAACAACCTCAGAGAGCAACTTCTCCCAACCATCCAAGAACAGTTTGGTGACGAACAATGCCTTTTCCAGCATGATGGGGCACCTTGCCACAAGGCAAAAGTGATAACGAAGTGGCTCGGGGAACAAAACATCGACATTTTGGGTCCATGGCCAGGAAACTCCCCAGACCTTAATCCCATTGACAATTTGTGGTCAAGCCTCAAGAGGCGGGTGGACAAACAAAAACCCACAAACTCTGACAAACTCCAAGCATTGATTATGCAAGAATGGGCTGCCATCAGTCAGGATGTGGCCCAGAAGTTGATTGACAGCATGCCAGGGCGAATTGCAGAGGTCTAGAAAAAGAAGGGTCAACACTGCAAATATTGACTCTTTGCATAAACTTCATGTAATTGTCAATAAAAGCCATTGACACTTATGAAATGCTTGTGATTATACTACAGTAACAGTTAGTAACATCTGACAAAAAGATCTAAAATCACTGAAGCAGTAGACTTTGTGAAAATTAATATTTGTGTCATTCTCAAAACTTTTGGCCACGGCTGTACTAAGGAGGTGAACAAATAAACATTTTTGATAAATGAAAACATTTGTATATCATCCATTTTTAAAATAATTTAATTAACAGGACACCTACTTTTTTGAAGAAAACCGGTGAGTCCAATACAGGTCATTTTGACGTACTGCAGAGCTTCAGGAAAAAGTGTGATCTCTGTGACTTTAACCATGTCAAATGTTGTTGCCAAATGGGCTGAGCTTGTGTATTTCCGGAAATGCTGATCACCTGGGATTTTCACACACACAACAGTCTCTAGAGTTTACACAGAAGGGTGCAAAAAACAAAACAAAACAAAACAAAAAACATTGAGTAAGTGACAGTTTTGTGGATGGAAACGGGTTGTTGATAAGAGACGTCAGAGAAAAATGGCTAGATTTGTTCGAGCTCTCAGAAAGGATATAGTAACTCATACAATCACTCTTTACAACCGTGGTGAGCAGAAAAGCATTTCAGCATAAACAAAACATTGAACCTTGAGGTGGATGGGCTACAACAGAAGACCACATTGGGTTCCACTCCTGTCAGCCAAGAACAGGAATCTGAGGCTATCATGGTCACAGACTCATCCAAACTGTACAGTTGAAGATCAGGCAAAATAAATCCCCTGGCATTTTTTCAGTCAGCAACTGTCCAGTTTCAGTGAATCTGTGCTCATGATAGCCTCAGATTCTTGTTCTTGGCTGTCAGGATTGGAACCTGATGTGGTCCTCTGCTCCTCAAGGTTTGACATGTTGTGCTTTCCGAGATGCTTTTCTGCACACCACAGTTCTAAAAAAGGCTTATTGTTACTATAGACTTGCTGTCAGCTCAGACCAGTCTGGTCATTCTCTCCTCTGATCTCTCTCATCAGAAAGGTGTTTTAGACGGCAGACCCTCTGCACACAGGATGTTTTTTGTTTTTTGCACCATTCTGTGTAAACTCTAGAGACTGTTGTGTGTGAAAATCCCAGGAAAAAACTGTAGTTAGTTAAATGTCATGCTAATTAAATTTTTCCAAGGGCCTGTTAACGGAATGGCAATATGATCTGTGAAACCCTAAATGTTGTTTACAGTTTTTTTTTTTTAAATCGCTAGGACCCATTTCTCTATACTTAAGTCACTTTTTCAAAACTCTTCCCACAGTTCTCCTAACCAAATTTCAGCTTGGCACAGCAGTTAATTTCACACTCAAAATGCACTAAAACTACCAAAACACTTCACACATGTCTCGAATCAACTCATTCTCCCACAACACTAGCAAAGGTTGTCACCCAACAAGCTCACTGTCACTCCTAAAACAATGACCTAAAAAATGCTAACAACAGGGAGCATTACACAATGTTTTTTTTTTTTTGTTTGTTTGTTTGTTTTTTGCAAAATTTCTTTGCAAAACAAGAATGTCACTCTACTGTTTAGAATTCACTGCAGTACATATTACAGGAATGAATCAGACATTTCAACGACTGCAGTTTCCTGCACATCAGTGAAAATCCTACCTCTCCCACCTGTGGGAGGTAACCATTGGGTCCTAAGCAGAATTATAAAAACAGTTACACACGAGCGGGTTTGGAAGCTTTGCACAATGTACTTCTGAAATGTGCAGTTCAGTCAAATGCCCTTGTAGAATGCACATCTTACCTGTTGATTTGCTGGAAAATTCTTCCAATAGATGCCACTGTTGAGCGTTGCATGTATTTGGCTGCACTCTCAGACCAGCCTCTCTCATTGATAGACCATGATTTATTACATGATCAATTATAGTAGCCCTAATCTCTTGATCTTCCTCTCAGTCTTCTTTCACCATGCATACAGACTCCTCTCCCTCTCCCTCTCCCAACTTCTTCTTCCTCTGTTAGCCATTTCATCTCTGGCTGGGTCCATGTTTACATTACTGTAAAATTATTCCTAAAATGTCCTCTTTTGTATAGATGGTAATGAATTTGAAAGAAACACTTGGGTAGGTGTTCAGCTACAATGGGAATCAGCTGTGGTTGGTCTAAACGTTTTGATAGTAATTATTTTCATTTATATTTGGAATATATTTCAATACAATATATTTCAGTAATATATTTCAGTTACTGTGGAAGTGTAGCAAATTGTCTTATTCAACTTTGTGTTGGGTTTTGAACTAAAGTTTAACAGTTTTGAAAAGAGTATGTAAACATGTGCAAATTGGCCTGTAGGTGCATAGAGTTTTGCTGATGGTTGTGTTTAAGTGAGAAAAGAATTCATGTCATTTGAAAGATGTAGTCATTGAATGCATTTTGTGGAAATCAAATGCAAAATGATCCACAGTTTAGCCCACATAGACTGCTGTTGTGCTCACTGTGTCCAGAGTTTTGAAAGTGTGAGAAATTGGTCCTAGCAATTGTAAAAAACTGTAATCATGTAGAGTTGCACACAGTAATGGATGAGAACCAGAAAGGATAAATTATAAATGATTATTTTGCCTTGGGAGTTCCTAAATGTGAGACTAAAGGAAAAAATCATATTATAGTCATTGTAGCTTGGATTTGTTACCTCAGATTCAAATTTGAGTTGGCGCTCAATGTCTTTCCAACAGTGCAGCAGCCCTGCAGGCACATCCTTACAGGGAAACCGGGCCATGATAATGGAGCTCTGGGTAGTGGAAGGAAAGTTTTCCAAAGACTGAGGGTCCACAAATTCACTAAGCGCACAAACATAGGCCTCTCAGTGGGCTCGTGACTACATACAACGAGCTCGTTTGCCAACTAGAAAGATGTTGGTTTTTTTATCATCTGCTTCTCCAGCCTTCTTTGAGTTTAATGTGTGATTTAAACTCGTCAATATTGTAAAAGAGCACCCCCTCTTGGTGAAGATTTATTTAACATTCACACTCTCGCCATGTTATAAGCAGATTCACCTTAAGTTTCTTTCACACAACCTTCAAACTCCCATCATCAGCCACTGTGTAAATATTCAAAAAATGGTCTAAAAAGAGGAATATTAAGAACATCCATTAAGAGTGATCCAATACAACATTGTGTTGATATTTTCACAATTAGCGTACATGCTGCCTAGGACTTAACTTTTTCTTTTTTTCTCTCTTTCTTTTTTCCTTTCCTTTTCTTTCTTTCTTTCTTTCTTTCTTTCTTCCTTTCTTTCTTTCTTTCTTTTTTTTTTTTTAAACAAAAACTGCTTTTATTTAAATAAAAAGAAGCCAAATGGTTCCTTTTTGGTTACTGAGGTAAAACTTAGGGTTACATTTAGGTGTATACATAGCATTAATTAGCTGAATTAATTGTAAATTTTATCTATTCTTTAAGGTCAGACCTTGGAATAATACGCTGCACATTCATTCATGGACTTTGGCCTGTGATAACCATTAGTTTGTACTGGAGTATTTGAGTTCTCATTAGTGTTTTCATCTTTTCCATATTTATGAATTCGAAGTGCAGGTTTACAGGTATGCCAGTTCCACAGAACTCTATTCATGTCCTCCATTTCACGGATGCCTAGGAGTTTTTCTTCTTCACTCATGGGCTTTTCTTCATCGTTGCCTTTCTCTTTTTCATCCTTTTCCTTCACTGGCAGTTTGTGAAGCACCATTTCACCACTGATGCTCTCAAAATATTGTTGAATGCAGACCCTGGCAAAACTTTTGGCATGCTCTTTGCACGTCTCATCAAAGAGCCTACGTTCTGTATCGATGTAATGGGACCAGTATTTGGTTTTCAGGAAGATGGCTTGAGTGAAACAAGGTCTGATTGCTCTTATCAGAAAGGCCACAAAAGTTGTCACGATCAAAAATGCCCATCCACAGGCCTGAGGAAACAAAGAGAAAATGGTTTAAATCATCACTTGTCAAGCTCAGGTATCCTTGATGTGGCATCCCGAATACAACTGAATTAATATGATTACATGCATTAATAAATATGGATTAGCATGAATAAATATAAAGTTTGCTTACATAAAATGCTGTCTAATGGTGGTCCATTTTGCTAATTTTTAAAAGGAAACATGTATCTATCTAATAATGTATGTAACTTTACCTGGCGAGTCATAAAAAAATCGAGTTTGGTTTGACCAGCTACCAATTGCCAAAACACATAAGCTGGTAGATCATCTTTGCCAGCTGGTAAGTCATTTTCCTGCTTCCTTATTACTTAATTGATTTAAACACTAAATGTTTGAGATTCTCTAATTGTCTCACTGCTGTGTTATTTTCTTCAAAGTAAGTTGTTGTCTACAATGTAGCATTAGTATCTAGAATTCATAAACTGTTTCCTTTCTATCAGCACTTACCAGCTGGCAGAACTGATCTACTAGTTTGACCAGCTTGGCCTGTGTTTGGCTGGTGGTAGTTGGTCAGACCAAGCAGGATTTTTCAGCAGGGGATATCCCTCAGTCCTGGTAATGTGTTTTTTTGTGGTCAGGTAAAACATGGAGATTGAAAACGTGTGCATAGGCTACCATTTTTTGTGTTTACTTTATTGTTTAATTATTATGTATTATAACATAAGAATCTGTTTGCTCTAGATTAATGTATGAATGTAATTTCCGTGTTTTCATTTTGAGCTTTTTGTGCTTTACATGCAAAATTGCTGACATTATTGAAAATGACCACCAGGTGCCAGTAAAACCACACATTATCTCTCGGTACCTAAGTAAAGCCATGTCGAATCAGTACTTTATGAGCATGTCTCAAATTCCTCTAACTGTTACTAATTTTCGCTAAAGTTTAGCTGTAAGGGTTCTTCGCTGGCCCTTATGGGGAACCCTTAAATTGTTCTGTGTGCAACTCTTTTTCTAAGCTAAGATCCCTTAATTATCCAACGAGTCTTTATACAACCCCAATTCCAAAAAAGTTGGAGTCTAGCCATTGTAGAGGAGTGGACCAACATTCCACAGGCCACAATCAACAACCTGATCAACTCTATGTGAAGGAGATGTGTTGCACTGCGTGAGGCAAATGGTGGTCACACCAGATACTGACTGGTTTTCGGAACCCCCCCCGGACCCCCCAATACAGTAAAACTGCACATTTTAGAGTGGCCTTTTATTGTGGCCAGCCTAAGGCACACGTGCAATAATCATGCTGTCTAATCAGCATCTTGATATGCCACACCTGTGAGGTGGATCGATTATCTCGGCAAAGGAGAAGTGCTCACTAACACAGATTTAGACAGATTTGTGAACAATATTTGAGAGAAATAGGCCTTTTGTGTACATAGAAAAAGTCTTAGATCTTTGAGTTCAGCTCATGAAAAATGGGGGCAAAAACAAAAGTGTCAAAAGTGTTGCGTTTATAATTTTGTTCAGTATATATATATATATATAGTACTCTGTGTTTATGAAAAGTGAGTGTGTGTGTGTGTGTGTGTGTGTGTGTGTGTGTGTGTGTGTGTGTGCGCGCGCGCGTTCGAAATTACCTGCGACATAACCCGAATATACCTGGATGCTGCCTCCTTGTTGATGACATCATGTGACTCGGAGATATTTTTGCAGGGAATTGTCGCCAGTATCCTCTCCAGGTCTTTCTCAGGCATAAACACTCTGCTTCGGTTTAAGAAGTGGCTCAGATCGACTTTGGTGCTGTAGGCGCATATGAAGCTCTTGCCGTCCATGAGCGTGACGGCGATCCACACGGAGGGAGCGATGAGCGCGCGCTGGGTCATGGAGCACAGCATATAGCGCAGCACAGAGGGTTCCTTCTGCCGCTGACCTATGGGTCTCTTCCATTCCTCGGTCAGCACCGAGATGTTATTATTCAGCACGTAGCCGAGCATGAAGAACCATAGTGGAGGAACGATCAGAATGCCGATCCCGTATGCGTAATTATACTCCGGCAGACACGGACAGGTGAACTCAAACGTGGAGTAAAGCTGTGCGCTCGCCATAGCCATGATACCACATATACCGTTCATAAAAGACTCCTGGTTAGCTTGTAAGAACTGGAACATCATCCGAAACTTATCCATGTTGAGAAAATTTCGTTTGTAAACTGGTGACAAGTGGGGAAAACACACAAACACGAAGCAGCGTCAATAATTTTAAATCGATAATTGTTTTTAAATACTAAATACGATTTCTTTCATCCTATGATCTCAGTTCAGTTTTTCGCAAAATTATTCGTTATTTACCAGAACAGATGAGCCGATTCTCTTTACTCGTAGAAGTGAAGAGTCGCCTTTGCACATGCACTGTAGGCTTATATCAGAACATCACGTCAGCTGGCCTACAGTTTTGACATGCTATTTGGGAGGCTAGCATGTGGTTTGGGACGTAGCCGTGCTGACGTGCTGAACTTTGGCCACTCCTTACCGCCCAATGCGCCCTCAATGTAATTTTCGCCTTATTGCTTTATTTAAATATGTGCGAATATTTCGCAATACTACACTATCTACTTTGATATCAGCCCAGATTTTATTTAAATCATTAAATATTGTAACAGTTAAACGATCAAGCAAATTACTATAACCAGTAATAACCTATCTGCTGCACGCAGCACAAGAAAGCCACTGATGTCAAGATTAGTAAACGTTAAAATCTCTTTATTGTGTTTACTGACATATGAATCTCTACTACATTTGCATCATATTCATATTCATGTCACTGCTGAGTAATGTGTGTGGGGAGAGCCATGCAAAACTAAACAAATCCAGTCCTGGCACAAGCAAATCTCAGCATGCAAGCTTTCTATGTTGACTGGCTGAAAGTCTGGTGCAAACCTTCCAGTACATGCAATTGTCAGATGTAGAAAATTCATCTTTGTTTCTATATCTTTATGCAATATCTTTACTCTTCACTATATATAACTTTTTTTTAAAGTTAATTTTCTTTGCTTTTTTTGTTGTAATAAAGAGGTAACATAATATCAAGGCTTTACTTGAGGCTTTGTGGAATATTTTTAAGATTTAAAAATATAAACAAATATAAAAATATTTCACTTTTAAGATAAAGGTTTTATAGGAACTTAGTTGTCTGGGATGACTGTGAAATTTCCCTTACAGGAGGCCATGCAATTAAGAGCTAAATTCATTTAAAATCTAATACAGCTGGTTGCCTTTCATTTACATTCTTTCAGTTTTATAAGCCTTATATCTTTCATTTGATCCTTCAAATAAATTCACTATTATTTTATTTTACTGTCACTTCATATATCTGAGTAAAGTATATGTCCATTAGGGTCTTCCCAAGTAATACATTTAGTGGGTCTATACACCATCTTGGTCACATCCAGCTCAGGTCTGCACTGGAACCAGGTTTGGAGCAAGTGATCCACCTGATCCTTCCTGGTCACACCGTGGAGACGCTCATCTTCTTCTTCAGTCTCATTATGACCTTTCTTAAATTTGAGGTTGGGGGAGAGTGGCATCCTGAGAACCACATCATCCTCAATACCCTCAAAGAAATGCACTACACATTTTTTGGCAAACTCTCTGGCATGATGGACACAAGTCTCATCAAAAAGCTTTGCCTCAACGTCCAGGTAATTGCTCCAGTAGCGTGTCTGAAGAAAGGTGGCATGATTGAAGCATGGTTTAATGACTCGAGCCACTGCACCCAGAAAAATGAGGAAGAGAAGGATGGACCAACCTATTGCCTGAAAGAAAGCAAAAGCAATGACTAATATTTACATCATCACATAGACATATATCATATTGACTATCAGATTATTATTATATTTTTCAATCATTTATATTTATGGCATTTGGCCTTATCCAGAGCATCTAACATTTATCTCATTCAGTCCAAATAGTAATGGGAAGAAAATGCTTTGTAGTAGTCTGTGTAGTTTTTGTCGGTAATGGAAAAGCAAAAAGTGCACTTACTTGAGAGTAACAGCGCACATAGCGTGAGACAGCTTTCCGGAAAGTGCTGTCTTTGAAGATGCTGTCTTCCTTGCAGGGCACCTTAGCCATGATCCTGATCAGATCCAGGCCAGTGTTATTAGGAAACCCGCTGAAGTGTTTAGGGTCTACACTCATGCTGAAGGCACAAATGAAACACTTCCCATCCAGTAAGGATACCAGGATCCACACCATGGGAGCTAACATGGCCCGCTGCATCATAGCTGAAAACAAATACCTATAGGAGAGTTGCTTGTTTAAAAACAAAACAGGTATGGAAGTAGGCTATTGGACTGAAACAGTTTTATAAAATAGACTGCAAGAATACACTTGCATGAGAAACAACATCACCTACATTAAAGACTCACCATTTTATTCAGGTAATTTAATAACAAAGAGAAGGCTTACTTCACAACAGCAGGATTTTTGGTCCTCCTGCCTGTAGGTCTGGCCCATTCCTCCATCATCACTCCAGTGTGCCGATTAACCAAAATTCCGAGAAAGAACAGAATAACAGGCGGAACAAACATCACACCGAGTGCGTACATTTTATTGTACTGCGGCAGACAAGGGCAGTTAAAATCAAAGCTCGTGTAGAGTTTTACCGCTACCAGAGCCAACACCACGCATATACCATTGGAAATGGACTCGGAATTCGACTGGAAATATTGCAAAACTACCTTTAAGCGATCCATTAGAAAGAAGTTAGGAGTCGACGACCTGAAAAGAACGACGCCGTGCAAGACAATGCGTGTGTCGGCTGTGGAGGAAGTTTACCCAGCCGAGGAGTATTCAAAGTACTCAAAACAATCAATCCGGTTTAATCAATTCCTTCTTTTTAAAGAATATAAACACGCTTACGACATAATGTTGCATTTAGACCCCATAACCCCATTTGTCGAATACCTTTCGGTTATAAAAAAAAAAAAAAAAAAAAGTCCATCGCGTTAACTAAACCGCGTGTAGGTAAATACTGAGACACTGATATAGGACAGCACATCTGTGTGCATCAGCTTGGGCTCTTCCACTGCTCCACCCAACAGGTGCATAACAACACAGCATCAAAGACAAACACACAGTAAAATAACACTAGACTAAAGTGCATAGTGCACAGCCAGGAATGCTGTGTGAACGTTGTATGAATACAGTTTCATTAATCTGTCGCTCTCTTCATGACAATGTCCCCTTTCTTGATTTTATTAGGAAGTGACATAGGCTTACTGAAGAGAAACTTCAAGACCAGACTAATCAGATTTCGGCGTGAGTAAACTATCATGCCTAATAGTAAAAACCCTTTTATTTCATTCAAATCGACACAAAAGAAAACGTGCACAACACGAACATCATGTGGGAAAAAGCCTGCATGTAAAAGTAGAAATAAAAAAGGAGTACTTTTGAAAGCGACAGCTTTAGACATAGTATGAGTGTCCTCTGGTGGTGAAACAGTGCTGTAGCTGAGCCGTGGTTTGCAAATAGTCTTTTCTTTCTATGTAAATGTGTAAGGCTTTTTACCATCACCCATCCACCGCTACCATATGATTTTCATTCACACCTATTAAAAATATTGTTTGACATTGGTTGGTCTCCAGTACTGGATTGCTGTAGCCATGTGCTCTGTGCTACTGTATATGCCTCCAGACATGCACTATCAGAAAAAATGGTACTAATTGGTACCTTTCCTTTCTAAGGAAAGTAGTG
The DNA here is from genome assembly GCA_023630585.1 of Cranoglanis bouderius. Taxonomy (NCBI): domain Eukaryota; kingdom Metazoa; phylum Chordata; class Actinopteri; order Siluriformes; family Cranoglanididae; genus Cranoglanis; species Cranoglanis bouderius. Next base: position 15,753,099 of record CM042536.1, on the reverse strand, counting down.
CCATTATCGTTTGTACCTATAGTGTAGTTTTGTACATTGTAGTCTATCTTTAAGTGCTGCATTTTTTGCGGCAATATGTTGGGGGGTGGCATTAGAGCCAGAGAAGCAAGGAAGCTCAACTAACTAATAAAGAAGTCTGGCTCTGTCCTGGGATGCTCCAGATAGTTTTGAGGTGGTTGTAGAAAGGAGGACACTAAGCAAAATATTATCCATCCTGGACAATCACATCCCCTCCTTGCCCTAATGGTCAAACAGCAGCGCACCTTCAGCAAAAGACTCGTTCAGCTCCACTGTATCAAGGAACCCAATTTATTATTATTATTATTATTATTATTATTATTATTATTATTATTATTATTGCTGTTGTTGTAATAATGCAGTTGTTGGTGCTGATTATTGTTTGTTTCCATACAGTTACATGACATAAGGAATGCTGACAAAGCTATGAAGTGGTGTATGTCTCTGTCTGTGGAGAGCCACTGCTTGCTGAGAGGTTTATAGTATATTAGGCATTTCTGTGTATTTTACATTCCAGTATATGTTTTAGATGATACAGAGTTACCTATAGTGTTTGATATGAGTAAATAGTTGTATTTAAAAGTGGATTTTAATATATTCAATCTGCATGTAATTAACCTGAAAAACAAACCCTGAGCAGCATTCAAAGGAAACCAATTCGGCGTTAAAATCGCGCGCCTGGCAACTCTGGCGCCTTGCATATTAGCCAGCTTCAAGTTTGGCTCACATACTGTGTTATTTTGTGGAGAATGTGCGATAAACAGCGAGTGGAGTGTGATAGGAAGGTTGTGGTACACGTTGTGTAGGCTCATAGAGAGGTAAAAATGGAAAATGGCATCTGGAGTAGGCTGTGCTCCAGGAAATGACCAGTAATGTTCTCCGCCCCAACCTACAGAGTCGGAGGGAAACAGACAAGTAACATTTACTACTTCACAGCACGTTCTTATTCTTATCCCCAGACGATGGACTACACGGGGATTAAACACTGGGAGTAAAACGCTAAAAGGTTTGTTTATTGGATTTGTCTAGCAAGCAGTGATTGATGTAGCTTTTGATAAGACGCTATGTTTAAATATTACAAACTAATGGAACTTTGTAACAGAAACTAAAATGGGGAAGTTGGTGAGAACCGTTACTTTGAGTCACTTACGTCATTTCGGAAAAAAAAAGATCTGTATGTACACTGTTTCCTCATATGTGCTTAACACGGTGTAAATCTATTGAAATTTCTGTACAATACATAAATCGTGATCTAGGGTGTATTCAGAAGTTCAGTCGGCTGATTGTAAGGTGTAGAACTGGCTCGTGTTTTTGTATCTTTCATAAAGGAAAAGGCATTAGCCACATGTGCGCATAAGTAGATATATATATATATATATATATATATAATATATGTATTACTAGAAAGCCCAAACTATGTTTACTCAGGCAGCAGCATCACAGGGGCCTCACTGTGGCTCTTGGGTTCGGTTTTTATTCACATTAATGGACATTATGGATCTTTGCAGAACAGCCATAGCAGTTCTCCAGTTATTATGACTCAGTGGAGCTCCTTGACAACTTGAACAAATATTCTGCGTGGTGTTCCATGACACATGTCCTGCAATTACTTCATGACTTGAGGACAAGGGCCACAAAGCCATGCAATTTCTTAAATATTTACATGTCCAGTTATGCATCCAGACAGCCATCCTATCCCAAGGCTATCCTGAGCCTGGGCCAGGAGGGTTTAAAAGTCCACTGACATGCAGAATAGGAATGTCTGAAATATGTCTATTTGAAAAACTAAGCATAAGCAAGTATTTGCAACTTATCAGATAAGTTAATACGTCCCCTAAAACATTTTTCACTCTGCACACCCAGTACATGGCTAATTATAGACATTTTCTCAAATAAAGTTGGCCTCTGGGAAAATTGACTTCTTGCAAGTTTGTCAAGATGGTGCACAAAAAAGAAAAAAGACTGACAGTATGTGTAGGCAGTATTGAATATTAAAATAAAATGAGCTCAAGTTTGATTATGCATTACAGCATTACATTTAAGAAGGGGTCCTTCTTAAATGTTTTCTCCAGGGCCCAGGCAAGTTGCATGGCAGGCCTGTATACAGATACAGATTCTCTAAAGTTGTAAAATAGTAGTCATAAATCAATATAGTGCCAGTCTCCAAATATGTCTTTTACGTTACACTGTTTGATTTAATAATCACAATCCTGTCCACTAACTGTAACAAACTGCTGACTTGTGTAGACAGGAAGTCTTGTTTAAAGTCTCTACTTTGCTTGTTGTTTGGGTGGCAAATGTTACTTTAACTCTATTATTATTATTATTATTATTATTATTATTATTATTATTATTATTATCCTGCAGTCAGCATTGTAACATCGAACTTAACAACTCATAGATGGTTGGCATTGAGACATTGAGAGGCATTAGCTGTTTAGCTCTGCAAATATCCCCATGTGTTCTGTTCACTGTTCATAGGTGTTTATTCTGTTTGTTTGTGTGGGTTTTGGTTTGTTTATTGAAGCGGTATGTTTTGTGTAAATAACTGAGTTAGTTAGTCATGCATTTTATTGCACAAATGCTTCTTAAGGATGGAATTCTGCAGATTACACAGTTTCCTGTTTATAATTGTTTCCTTCCTTTACATTCACTGCAAAATTTTTCACAAATTTTTCACAAATTTTACATTGTTTACCCTTTGCTGACCGCACTGTGCAGTCAGTAAACTGTATCACACTGTGCAGTCAGTAAACTGTATCACACTGTGCAGTCAGTAAACTGTATCAGACTGTATTTTTTTTAAAAGCTGATTATTTTTCATCACATTGTTTGGCAAATTAAGTTTAAAAAAAAGTTAAGGTTCCTGTGATGCCAAACATTTTAAGACATGGAAGGTAGAAACAATGTTATCAGTGAATATTAGTTTAACTGGCTGGGCGTCACAGAATATTCACAGGCTGACTTCCTTCCACGCAGTGCAGTAGTAGACAGCCCTGTGCATCATACTTTTCACAGCAGTCTATATTTAGCAGAGTAGGAAATATGACAAATAAATCATCAAATGTAAATACTGTTTACCATACACAGTATGATTCACAAGATTTAGGTTTGAGTTTAACATCTATAAAAATCAATTACATTCAGCTATATGGATATCAGTGGACTTGGTCAATATTATAACTACAGGAAATACACACAATACTCTTTGAAAAGTTTATTGTGATGTATATTATCTCAAAATAATATCATATTTGCCATTCCTAACCGATAAGGTTACATGAGAGTGGGTTGAGAATGAGAATGGCTTCCAATATTACAAGCTCTCCTGTATTATTATATCATCTTTATGCTGTGATAATATTTTGCAAACCATGTCATGGACAGGATTGAGAATGATGAATTTCTGATTTAAATGTCCAGTATTAATAGTAACTGTTTGAATTATTATAAATCTGTTTGGTCAAAAAAATACAAGATAGTCAGATAAACTTTAGATTTACCTCATCAATTCCATATTAATAGCCATTTGCAAACTACATAATTTACTCAAACTTAATTATAAAAATGCACATTTATACTACAGTATTTTATAATGTTGTAATTGTCTTCCATTCTTTATATTAAGCTGTAACATTTTAACATTCTCTGTTTCCACAGATACGCAGAGATGCAGGGGTCTATAGCACGGATTTGCATGGTTGTGGCAGCTGCCATTCTCAACCATCCACTGATTTTCCCTAAGGAGAACACCACCATCCCAGAAGAGGAAGATGATGTTTTGGCCCGAATGAAGGAGTATGAAGAGAGGCTGCAAGCTGAACAAGAACGCCTTGAACAAGAGATCTCAAAGGCAGATGAAGAAGCCACAAACTCTGGCCTTGACTACTATGGTTGGTACTTTTGGAGTACACTTTCTCTTGTAATTTTCTTCACTATTGAAGTTTGTAGGCATGATCTGAACCCTGGTGAAACACCAGACCATGTTGAGGATGACGAAGGATACACCAACAGTGGGTCTGTCAATCCTAAGGATCTGACCTTAGATAAAGATGTCCTAAGGAACCTCTGTGAGACCAGCTTCCAGCCCTTTGTCCATGAGAGTGGGAGAGTACAGGAGTTTGTTGAAGGCTTTGCAGATGACCTTCTGGAAGCTTTGAGAAGCATTTGTGACCGTGAGGTTGACATGGAGCTTGAGGACTTTATTGGAGTGGGCAGCATGTTTGAATCCTGGAGAGTGTGTAAGCCTGTCACGTGTGACCTCATTGTGCCATTTGCAACCCCAGAACCTTACCATTTTCAATTCGAGCTATGGTGTGATGAATCCTCTGACATCCCACTGGACCTGCAAGGATGTGGGAGGATTAAGCTGGTAAAGATTAGTGAGAATTGCCCAGACTGCCTCTCTGGCAAAACCATAGTTGATGAGGATATGCTATGCTTGCTTCACAACAGAAACCATGGTAGCAAATCTGATGACCACGCTTTGGAAGAACAACTCTGCTCAAGAAACACTGCTTATCTGTCAAAAGATCAGGTTATGAAGTGGTTCCAGATCTCAGTGACAAGAGCATGGGGGCAGATCTCTCACAAATATGAATTTGAGCTCAGTTTCCGCAACCTGGATTTCCCTGGTGCCTTGAAGGTCAGGTTCAGGTCAGGAAAGGTTATTGTTCTAAACATTACACTTGCTATCCAGCTTGAAGACTCGCATGCATACTTCATCTCTCATTTTCCTTCAGACTGTGGTAACACCACAGATATCCACTGGCACCTCTCATTCACTGTTTATGAAAGAAACTTGCTCAAACACATGGCAAAGAAACTTCCAGAAAGCTCTTGTCACCTCCGATGCCTTCAGCTTGTTTCTTTCTTGCACAAAAAACAGTCAGGTCTAAGAGGCAGAAGTGCCCTTACAAACTACCATCTGAAGACTGCATTCTTGCATGTACTGTTGAGTAAATCTCCTTCAGCATGGAGACCACAGAATCTGGACCAGAGGTTGCGGGACTTGTTGGCTTTTCTACAGAAAAGCTTGCAGGAAAAGAGACTTACTCATATTATCATTGGGAACCCACTTGTTCCACTTGAACTTGGAGTTCCAGCAATATTTCAGGGTGCAGAACCAATAAACCTTTTCAGGCCTCTGGTGTTACAGAGGCAGGTATATGCAAAGATGGTGGAAAATTTTGAAGAGATGCTCAGAAATGCACAAGTGCTTATTCAAGAATACGCACCACACTTCCCTAATGGTGGACTTAATTCAACAACCGTACCCTAGAATGGCTAACTGCATCAATGGAAATTTGGGACTCAATAGCTTACTCATTATCCCTGGAGACTTCCAGACCATAACTGTATAATTGTCTATGTAAATAGTTGTATTTAGCACTGAAATTGCTTAATGCAAATAATTAAAGTTGTACATTGATTAGAAAAAGCACTTGTGATTCCATATAGGCAGCTATTATGTGCTAATATACATGGTTTATAGTATGTAAATGCTTATTTATGTGTAGTGTTATTTTAAACATATAATAATATTTAAAAATGAGTCATATAACCATACCTCAGTAGTATTATTTTTAAAAAGTATTTTTTCTGTTTTTGTCTTTTCCTGGATTGGGTGTGTTGGAACATTCCTTTCGTCATAGGCATGTTGCCTAGTTTTATTTTCATAGTGTTAGAACATCCTACAGTGCCCTCCACTAATATTGGCACCCTTGGTAAATATGAGCTGTGAAAATTTGTCTTTATTGTTTAACCTTTTGATACTTTGTTAAAAAAATTCACAAAAATACTTTGCACTCATGGATATCAAACAATTGCAAACACAACACAGGTTTATCAAAAAAAAAAATCTTTGTTAAATATAGATGTGCAACAGTTATTGGCACCCTTTTAGTCAATACTTTGTGCTACCTCCCTTTACCAAGATAACAGCTCTGAGTCTTCTCCAATAATGCCTGATGAGGGTATAGAAAAGAATCACCCCCCTTTAAAATAATAACATTTTGTTGCTTTTCAGCCTGAAATGAAGATGGACACAGTTTTTGTTTTATCCAGCTGTATTTACTCAGTGCAACTTATAACATCCAAGTGAAAGATATAACACCAGCATGTCAGAAATTTAAAATAAATAAATAAATAAATGAAAACCCAGAATCACTGAGTTGGAAAAAACATCACCCCCCCCTCCTAAAAAATGTTGTAAACTCAATAAGGTGTAGCTAATCACCTTCTCAATGGCACACAAACCCATTTGATTTTCAACTGTGATCAGCTGTGGTCATTTTGATTAGCTCAGCATGAAAAGAGCTTTCCTGGAGCATTTTGTAGTGCAGCTGAAGCAAACAATCAACTATGGGTGGCAAGGCACTGTCGAAAGATCTCTGGGATAAAGTTGTGGACAGGCACAAGTCAGGGGATGGATACAAAAAAAATTCAAAGGCTTTATCAATGCCTAGAAGCACAGTGAAGTCTATTATTAAGAAGTGGAAGGTATCTGGTACAACACAGACCCTCCCTGGATCAGGACGACGCTCCAAACTTGATGAAAGAGCCAGGAGGCAACTGGTCAGAGAGGCTACCAAGAGGCCTACAGCAACTCTGAAGCAGTTGCAGGAATTTATGACAAAGAGTGGTCATTGTGTGCATGTGACAACAATATGACAAATTCTCCACAAATGTGGCTTGTATGGGAGGGTTAATAATAATAATAATAATTGCAAGAAAAAAGACACTCCTCAAGAAAGGCCACATGAAGATTCCCCTTGTTGAAAAAAAAAAAAAGACAAAAAGCATCCCCTCTGTAAAACCACAATCCCCCTTACCATCCTCTTTAGATTAATAATGTTGTTTATTATGTAAAACTTATCATGCAAATGAAATATTAAAATTCTCTACGTATGATAATTTACGAACTATAAATAACGGCGATTAGTCAGTCAGAACTCAATATTGTAATTAGCTGTGCACAAGCTCACGCCTCATGCAATTTTGCATCATTTTTCGCGCTGTTCAAAATGGCCAAGAGAACAGTTCAAGCGCAACTTATGACATTCTTTAAAAAGAGGAGAACCGAAGGTATGATATTTCTTTGATTTCTTTGATTAGTGTTTAAAGACATTCCCCTGACATAACATATGTATGTGTGTGTGTGAGGGAGGGAGGGAGGGACGCGTTCGTCTTTACCGTCCAATGTTAGAGCTTTGGAGCGCTGAAAAGCGTGGAGCTCAAAAATTTTAATCTCATATATTAAATCAATAAACCTCAAGATTCCATGGTTTACAGTGTACTTAGAACCGGTAGCCTAGTCAGGCTCAACGCGGAGCGGAAAACCCCCTGTTATTCTAACTGTAAACCACAGCTTCACGGGGCTTATTGGTTTTATAGAACAGTTATTCCATAAAAATATTTATTTTAATGTTTATTTTATTGATAAAATAAACACACAGCAACAAGCCCACCCGACTCGGGGGGGCCATTTCCGATCCTATATATATATATATATATATATATATATATATATATATATATAAAAATAAATAAATTACAGTGTTTCTCGATTGCTGCCACACAATTTATGAATCAATTCACGATTTTCTCACAACTCTAAACAATCTAAGAACTACACACCAACTTGTACAAACCTCAAACTGTCATGTCAAAATCAAATATTTTAGTCAAAATCATATTCTCTTTTGTCAGAATCAACCTTTGGCCTCAGATGACACTCAGATGACACACAAAACCTATACACAGACTACTTCACTGCCTAGAGAACACTAGTGAGATCAATTCAAAAACACTGTTACCAAAACCTCTTATTGGGAATCAGGAATTATTTACAGGCCAATATCTTACAGTATACAACAATGTAAAAAAAATGCAGAAAGTTCAGTATATAAACCATTACACCTATGGAAAGTCATCCTAATGATTTAAAAACACGTGAGAGTGTGTGTCTGGTGCATAGACATACAATACTAGTCATAAATTATTTCATGAATAATGGATTTCAAGATTGTTTTGACAATTGCATGTTTAAATGATGGCTCAAAGTTAATTTAAAAAAAGCTTTTGTTATATAAAAATGTGCTTAAAAATTAGACAACTTTGCAGTCATTGTTTAAGGTTAGCTACAGGACCCCCACCCCACCAAAGAAATACTTGACCACACCACCCCCCTTGTATTTAAAAAAAAAAAAAAAAAAAAAAAACCCAATTCAACCACTGCCCTAGGGTTAAATGTGTATGCATGGTGCCCTGCAATGGAATGGTGTCCCACCCAGAGTGTATTCCCTATAAGCATATTCACTCTCCAGATGTAGGGATGACATGCATTACAAATAAGATGGCTCAGGATCACAAGAACCAGACCCCTAATGAGGAATTTAAGGGTGACAGTGACATGGTAGAAAAGTTAGGTGGAGTTAAAAACCTGTTCTCCTCTGAGCAGCAAGCAAAATTATAATTATAGATGAACTGTACAAACATTGAATTGAACAAAGGAGCTTTAATATCATTTCATGACAGTGGGTGACAAGGCATTACACTTGGTCAAAAGTCTGTACTGAAACAATTATAGTGGAGTATTCAAGTTAGAGCTGAAATTATTTCAGTATAGACATTTTTATAAGCCATAGTCATAATTGGGTTTTCCCTCCATGAATGAGGCAAAAAAGCCTTTGTGGGCATCTGTGCTGAACATGACTGTCTTCACTGCTGGATCCTCTTGCATGCGTGAAATCCAGTTGTTCAGCTCTGGAGTGCCATCCAGACAGCTGAGAAAGAATGAGTATGTTCATATGCAAAACTCTGAAACTATAAACATTCACTTTCCAAATGCAGAGATCACATACATTAAAATTAAGACAGTCATTATGCACTACAGAATAAAAAACAGCCTTAGAATTCCCAGCATCTGGTGAATACAACATGGATGTGTTTTGGTTCAAGTACACATTGTTCTTTTGTACTCTTGTATAAATAAGAAATCATACTGTTTGAGATCCCAGGCCTCCACCCTCTCAAACCACGGCCACATCAGGTAGTCAATCATAGTGACTGAATCACCTCCGAAGAATTTGGTTTTCTTGTTAACAAGAAACTGCCAAAATATAAAATAAAGAGAAAATAAATGCAGCTTTATATGCTCTGTCAAGATGTAAACCATATCCAAATATCTATGGTCAGTGTAAATGGTTTAAACCCTCCATTTATTGTTTTGGATTAAAACAGCACTTCAACACAAACAGGATGGTGATATATTTTACCACTTAAATATTGAAATATACCTTGTTCATTTTGGAGAGCTTTTCCCTCAACTCTGCTTCTAGTGCTGACACCTCCTCACCCATTATTCTGCTCAAGGGAATTTTGTAGAACAGTGGAATGACCTGAAGGTAAAAAAAAAAAGTTGTATTCCTGAAGGCTCCTTTAAAGCCCCAAGCAGGAATCACTAGAACTGGTTCTGCAACAAAACAGGCCTTGACACCCTTTTAAAATGGATATTTTTTTCTTCTATATATTTTGTCTACACCTGTATATTTGAAAAAAAATAGTGAAAGGACATACCTTTGAGTAATCCTCCAGCATCATCTTCTGCTCAGATTTTGCATAGGGGTCGGAGGGAAACAGTTTTTTCTCAGGGTATAGCTCATCCAGATATTCACATGTGATTGCTGATTCATAGACCACCTGACCACCAGGGGTCTCCAGTGTAGGCACTTGGCCAAGAGGGTTCTTTTCCAGGTACCACTCAGGTTTCTCTTTCAAATTGATGTTGACAGTTTCAGGCCTACAGTGAGATTGCAGTAGCAATTATAACTTATTACAATGATGATACAAGTTCTGTTTTACCGTTTAATAGCAAATATAAACCAAAGTACTATGAACACTCAAGACGTTCATACTTATGCCAACATCTGGACTTACTCTATACCCTTTGCACTGAGCACCAGTCTGGTTCTTTGGGCATATGGGCAGAATCTCATGCTATATATTCGTATCTGGTCTTTAGGTACAGCCCCAGGAGCACAGCTTCCTGAAAAATACATCAGATACCAAATGAACAACCTAAGCTTTGGTAAATTTAAAAAGACATACAGATTGGTGACAAATGAAAGGAAAAACTGCTGGCTCTGTTAGACTGTAGGAGGCATTTTATTGTTAGATGGTTTGTGCCCACTTGTCCCATTAAAAGTTAGATTCACTGCAAATCAATACAAAGTTATTCAGACTGATCACCTTTATCCTATGCTGACACATTTCTATCCTGATGGGTGTTCACTTCCAGGATGATCACACACAGTTACCTCCACAAGGAATAAGAGTTACATGGAACTTTTGACGAGTATGAAACTGATGCAAATCATAAGCTATGACCTTCACAGTCTACAGATCTTATCCCAATTGAATGTCTATGGAATTGTCATGTTAGCCCACCATCATCATCAAAACACAAGTTGATGGAATATGTTTGGAAGATGAAACATGTCCATCTGTCCAGCACAGTTCTAGAGACTTAGAATGTTAAGGCATTGAAGTTGTTCTGGTGGCCCAACACCAATACTCTATATTCTCTGTTCTTTTGTCATACATCTGTATATCACATAACATGCTTTATATCTGCCTCACAGTCCAGCATTGGCATTTCTAGGATTTGAAAGCATCAGCGACTGAGCCAAAAACATCAGGGGCTAATAATTTGATACAGAGTATTTGAATTGCAATTACTTAAATTCTACAGCAGAATTAATTGATCTTTAATTAATTCATCTTTATAATGAACAGAGTAACTCACTTTGACCTGATTGCAGTGGGTTTGATCTGTCAATTGGAAATGATTATTTTATAATGAATCAAATTAGCCTCCTGGCACAATTACATTGAAAGATAGGGACTTTGAATTACTTTAAAATTCTATAGTAAAATGAGTTAATATTTATTTTAATCAGAGTAACTCACTGTGAACTGATTTCAGTGGGTTTGATTGTCTACCAATTTGAAATGTCTATGTTATAATGGATTCAAAATTGCCTCCTTGAACTATTATTTTGACTGATATAGTGACTCTGAAGAGCAATTACTTTAAATTTATGCAGTAAAATTTATTCATCTTTATTGGGAGCATAGAGGAGCTCACTGTGGACGGCGCACATAAAAATGTATGCTTTGATTTATTATAACACCACCACCAACAACAAACATAGGCATTTTTTATGTAAAAGCGTAAATATAAAAACTTTTAGCCTGTATAAGATACTGTGAATTTGTGTGTTTTTTTTTTTTTAATAAAGTTAAGTTGCTTTGGTTGTGTAGGAGCTCGCGGACGCTCGTTTTCCGCTTTCGGCGCGATCACCAAAGCCGGTAATTAAAAGTTACGTGCGGCTGCCTTGACCGTGTATTTTCAAACCACGGTTGGCTTGACCGCGGTCAGCATCCTGTACTGTAAACATTAAACGACAGCTCTGTACTAAGTTTAAACAACTAACATTTACTCAATTCCTATCACATTTCTACTAAACTCCTGGGCAGTTCCAGGCCAAAAAACTTTCGGGGACTTTAACTCCACCCAGGTGTATTTTGCCAAGTCATCATGAAAATGCTACATTTAATCATGCTCGTTTCACATCCTAAACATTCAAAAGTTTACAGATTTCCTTTAACTATCCGTGTACAATACCTCTTTTTGGTGTTAAGCATAACACAGCTGACCGAAACAGAGCCAGGTGTAGATAATTAGTATAAGTAATCAGTTGTGTATATTTCTTACCTTTTCCACGGCATTTCTGGGTTGAAGCCATAGTCACCGTCTGGATCTGCGGAAGTAAAGCGTAAAAATACGTAACCACAGCCGTATTAATTAAACAGCTACCGTATAGGGAAAGTTCAAGTTTGCAACTTGTTTACAATAGATACACTTTCAGGTAGTGTTTTCCGATTTCCGCAACAACAAAAAAAAGGAAAATGATCAGCGTTTTTTTTCTTACTCTTGACAAATGTTATATTAAATGCGTTTATGTAAAATAGAGAGATATTGCTAATAAATTAATCAATCTATTCACCTAGTGAATGGACTGCACGCGCTCTCGGCTGTGTGACAGAAGGAGGCAGAAATGTGGAGTTGAGGTTGCTGTCACCGTCTTCAACCAGTTGGCGTTGATAGAAGTGGTTCCTCAGAAAGGTCTGTCCAACTCGATAACCACAGTGCCCCTTAAATAGTAGGCGAATAGTACCCGGATGTGATATTACGTCTGGAGCGTGTAATAGGAAAGTGTCGTTTGCGAACGAGTCAGTTATGTGAGTCGGCTCTTTTAGGTGACAGTTCAGAGCCAGTTCGATATACGAGTCCCTATTTCTTTCTTTTTGTAGATGTAGGTGTAAATGTCGTTATTCATTCGTTCATTAATTTATATTCAGTAAACTGCTTAAATGCTTCCTTTGAAATTTCTTTTCAACATCAAACTGAAAACCCCCTGTGTAACCACTGGACAATATCTCAGTCCCAATATACAGTGAGAGGTGTGGCATCTGAAAATAATTAATACAAAAAATAACTAAAAATAAGGGACTTCTTGTCTCTAAAGTTTCACACTCACTTAAATGCTATAAAGTAAGTCAGTATAAGTATGTGTGTAGAACATAAACTAGTGCTCGATGCTTGATTTTGAACTCACCCAATATTTTCCCACCCCCTATCAGAGAGCCTATCAGAGGCCCTTTTTCCTCAATGAAATCCTCATGCCCTACCCTGGGTGTGTTATAAACTGATGCACTGATGTAATTGTTGGAGTTGCTTTCTCTTGTATATTCTACTACAATATATGGCCAAAAGTTTGTGGACACCTAACCATAACACTCATATGTGCTTTTTGAACATCCCATTCCAGACTTAGTCACTGTTATAATAACCTCCACTCTTCCACTTCCAAGACTTTCCACTAGATTTTAGGGATAAAGATTCTGGGGATTTGTGCTCATTCAGCAATAAGAGCATTAGTGAGATCAAGCACTGATGTTGGGTGAGGAGGCCTAAGGTGCAGTCAGCGTTCCAGTTCATCCCAAAGGTGTTCAGTGGGATTGAGGTCAGGACTCTCGAGTACTTCCACTCCAACCTTGTTTTCCTGGACCATGCTTTGTGCACAGAGGCATTGCCCTAATGAAACAGGTTTGAACCCCTTAGTTTCAGTGAAGGGAAATTGTAACATTCTAGACAATTGTGTGCTTCCAACTTTGTGGCAACAGGTTGGGGAAGAACCACATATGGGTGTGATGGTCAGGTGTCTATAAATGTTTGGCCATATAGTGTAATAGCAGATCTTTGTAACATAAAATGACAAGTTTAATTTATAATAGGCTTTTAGTTGGACAGAGAGGAGTAGTTTGCAATTCCTAGATTTTGCTTTTTCATTTTAAAAAAAGGTTATCATTTCATTGTCCAATGTTTCAGCTTTATCTGAAGGGGTTTAACAAAAATATTGCATTATTGCACTGTTTAGGAATTACAACAATTTTTATGGAGTTCTTCCATTTTCACAGGCTCAAAAGTAATTGGACAAACTAAAATAATCATAAATATTAGGATTATTTTTACTTGGATGCAAATCCTTTGCTGTTATGTGTTATGTGTTATGTGTTTGCATTTGTGTGCTCCCTCTCTGCTCCTTTTTCCCCACTGTTTGTTTGGGCTGCTGTCTCTGGCCGTCTTCCTATAGGTGGAGCCCTGTGGCAATCACCATTACCTGGTTGACAAGACCTGACCAATGGGAAGGCAGGAATCTGGCTGAAAGAGGCAGAGCTGTCAGTTTACAAGCAGCACATTGAAGCCCTTGTGTCAGCTTCTTGGCTCACTGTTAGCCTGTTGTTTTGATTGTTGGCTTGTTGTTGCTTTGTTCTCCCTTCCACCTTATACAGTGCCCTCCACTAATATTGGCACCCTTGGTAAATATGAGCAAATAAGGCTGTGAAAATTGTCTTTATTGATTAACTTTTAAATTGACAAAAATACTCTGTTCTCGTGGACATCAAACAGCTGCAAACAAAATCTTTGTTAAATATACAGTACGGTGCAAAGCTTTTAGGCACCTTATTTTTTTTTTTTAGTTTTCTTCTTTTCCTTTCGGCTGTTCCCTTCAGGGGTCGCCACAGCGAATCATCTGCCTCCATCTAGCCCTATCCCCTGCATCCTCTTCTCTCAGACCGACTACCTTCATGTCCTCCTTCACTACATCCATAAACCTCCTGTTTGGTCTTCCTCTCGGCCTCCTGCCTGGCAGCTCTAACCTCAGCATCCTTTTACCAATATATTCACTCTCCCTCCTCTGAACATGTCCAAACCATCTCAACCTGGCCTCTCTAACTTTGTCTCCAAAACATCTCACATGTGCTGTCCCTCTGATGTACTCATTCCTGATCCTATCCATCCTCATCACGCACAAAGAGAACCTCAACATCTTCAGCTCTGCTACCTCTAACTCTTCCTCCTGTCTTTTCCTCAGTGCAACTGTCTCCAAACCATACAACATCGCTGGTCTCACTACTGTCCTGTACACCTTTCCTTTCATTCTTGCTGGTACTCTTTTATCACACAACAGACCTGACACTTTTCTCCACCCATTCCAACCTGCCTGCACACGCTTCTTCACCTCTTTTCCACACTCCCCGTTGCTCTGGACTGTTGACCCTAGGTACTTAAAATCCTGCACCTTCTTTATCTCTTCTCCCTGTAACCTCACTGTTCCACTTGGATCCCTCTCATTCACACACATGTATTCTGTCTTGCTGCGACTAACCTTCATTCCTCTTCTCTCCAGAGCAAACCTCCACCTCTCTAGAGTTTCCTCCACCTGCTCCCTGCTCTCACTACAGATCACAATGTCATCCGCAAACATCATAGTCCATGGAGATTCCTGTCTGACCTCATCTGTCAGCCTGTCCATCACCACCACAAACAAGAAGGGGCTCAGAGCCGATCCTTGATGCAGTCCCACCTTCACTGTGAACTCCTCTGTCACACCTACCGCACACCTTACCATTGTCCTACTGCTCTCATACATATCCTGCACCACTCTAACATACTTCTCTGCCACTCCAGACCTCCTCATATAATACCACAGCTCCTCTCTTGGCATCCTGTCATATGCTTTCTCTAAATCTACAAAGACACAATGCAGCTCTTTCTGACCCTCTCTGTACTTCTCCATCAACATTCTCAAAGCAAATATTGCATCTATAGTGCTCCTTCTTGGCATGAAACCATACTGCTGCTCACAAATGTTCACTTCTCCCCTTAGCCTTGCTTTAATACCTCTGTAGTTTCCACAACTCTGCACATCTCCCTTGTTCTTAAAAATCGGCACCAAAACACTTCTCCTCCATTCCTCAGGCATCCTCTCACTCTCTAAGACCTCGTTGAACAACCTAGTTAAAAACTCTACTGCCATCTCTCCTAGACACTTCCATACCTCCACTGGTATGTCGTCAGGACCAACCGCCTTTCCTCTCTTCATCCTCTTCAAAGCTCTCCTAACTTCACCCTTGCTAATCCTTTCTACTTCCTGCTCAACAATATTTGCCTCTACTACTCTTCTCTCTCTGTCATTTATCTCATTCATCAGTTCCTCAAAGTACTCCTTCCATCTTTCCCTCACCCTCCTGTCATCTGTCGACACATTTCCATCTCTATCTTTAATCACTCTAACCTGCTGCACATCCTTACCATCTCTATCCCTCTGCCTCGCCAACCGATACAAATCCCTCTCACCTTCCTTACTATCTAACCTTGCATACATGTCCTCATAAGCTTTCTGTTTGGCCTTTGCCACCTCTATCTTAACCTCATGCTGCATCTCCCTATATTCCTGTCTACTTTCCTCCGTCCTCTCACTGTCCCACTTCTTCCTAGCTAACCTCTTCCTCTGGATACTCTCTTGAACTTCCTCATTCCAGACCATGTCTCCTTGTCTTCTTTCCTCCTTCCAGATGACACACCTAGCACCTTCCTACCTGTCTCCCTGATCACTTTGGCTGTAGTAGACCAGTCATCTGGAAGCACCTCCTGACCACCTAAAGTCTGTCTCAACTCCTCCCTGAAAACCGCACAGCACTCTTCCTTTTCCAACTTCCACCACTTTGTCTTCTGCTCTGCCTTTGCTTTCTTCATCTTCCTCACCACCAGAGTCATCTTACACACCACCATCCTATGCTGTCTAGCTACACTCTCTCCTACCACTACTTTGCAAACGCTAATCTCCATCAGATTACAGTGTCTACATAAGATATAGTCCACCTGTGTGCTCCTGCCACCACTCTTATATGTCACCCTGTGTTCCTGCCTCTTCTGAAAGTACGTGTTCACCACAGCCATCTCCATACTTTTAGCAAAGTCTACCAACCTCTGTCCTTCTGGGTTCCTTACCTGAAGACCAAACCTGCCCATCACTTCCTCATCCCCACTATTCCCTTCACCAACATGTCCATTAAAGTCTACCCCTATCACCACTCTCTCACCTCTGGGAACACTCTGCATCACTTCCTCAAGCTCGCTCCAGAATCTGTCTTTCTCCTCTTGCTCACAACCTACTCGTGGAGCATAAGCACTAACAACATTCAACATCACACCTTCAATTTCCAGCTTCAGACTCATCAACCTATCTGACACTCTCTTTACCTCCAGAACGTTCTTCACAAACTCCTCCTTCAGGATCACTCCTACTCCATTTCTCTTCCTGTCCACACCATGATAAAACAGTTTAAACCCTGCTCCAATGCTTCTAGCCTTGCTCCCTTTCCACCTGGTCTCCTGGACACACAGAATGTCGACTTTCCTCCTCTGCATCATATCTACCAGCTCTCTGCCTTTACCTGTCATCGTACCAACATTCAAAGTCCCTACTTTCAGTCCTAAACTCCTGCCTTTCCTCTTCTCTCTCTGCCTACGGACACACCTTCCTCCTCTCCTTCTTCGACCAACAGTAGCCCAATTTCCACCAGTGCCCTGTAGGTCAACGGCACCGATGGCGGTCATTGTTAACCCGGGCCCCGACCGATCCGGTATGGATGTCATGTTAGTGATTCGCATATTGAATTTGGCAAAAGTGTTACGTCGGATGCTTTTCCTGACACAACCCTCTGTATTTATCCGGCCTTGGGACCGGTACAAAAAGTACACTGGCTTGTGACCTCCTGTGGCTAGATTTTTTAGTATAAACTGTTATAGATTTTTTATTTTATGACGTCTACATTATCAGGTCAATACAAAAAATTTTTTTAGATTCCCAAACATTAGTTTTCTAGCACAAAATTAAATGTTACAAACATTTTCCTGTACAGCCATGGCCAAAAGTTTTGAGAATGACACAAATATTAATTTTTACAAAGTCTGCTGCCTCAGTTGTTATGATGGCAATTTGCATATACTCCAGAATGTTATGAAGAGTGATCAGATAAATTGCAATTAATTTCAAAGTCCCTCTTCAGCATGAAAATGAACTTAATCCCAAAAAAACATGTCCACTGCATTTCAGCCCTTCTACGAAAGGACCAGCTGACATCATGTCAGTGATTCTCTCATTAACACAGGTGAGAGTGTTAACGAGGTCAAGGCTGGAGATCACTCTGTCATGCTGATTGAGTTAGAATAACAGACTGGAAGCTTTAAAAGGAGGGTGGTGCTTGAAATTATTGTTCTTCCTCTGTTAACTATGGTTACCTGCAAGAAAACATGTGCAGCCATCATTGCTTTGCACAAAAAGGGATTCACAGGCAAGGATATTGCTGCTAATAAAATTGCACCTAAATCAACCATTTATCGGATCATCAAGACCTTCAAGGAGAGAGGTTCAACTGTTGTGAAGAAGGCTTCAGGGCGCCCAAGAAAGTCCAGCAAGTGCCAGGACCGTCTCCTAAAGTTGATTCAGCTGCGGGATCGGGGCACCACCAGTGCAGAGTTTGCTCAGGAATGGCAGCAGGAAGGTGTGAGTGCATCTGCATGCACAGTAAGGCGAAGACTTTTGGAGGATGGCCTGGTGTCAAGAAGGGCAGCAAAGAAGCCACTTCTCTCCAGGAAAAACATCAGGGACAGACTGCTATTCTGCAAAAAGTACAGGGATTGGACTGCTGAGGACTGGGGTAATGTCATTTTCTCTGATGAATCCCCTTTCCGATTGTTTGGGGCATCTGGAAAAAAGCTTGTCCGGAGAAGAAAAGGTGAGCGCTACCATCAGTCCTGTGTCATGCCAACAGTAAAGCATCCTGAGACCACTCATGTGTGGTAGTTGCTTCTCAGCCAAGGGAGTGGGCTCACTCACAATTTTGCCTAAGAACACAGCCATGAATAAAGAATGGTACAAAAACATCCTCAGAGAGCAACTTCTCCCAACCATCCAAGAACAGTTTGGTGACGAACAATGCCTTTTCCAACATGATGGGGCACCTTGCCACAAGGCAAAAGTGATAACGAAGCGGCTCGGGGAACAAAACATCGACATTTTGGGTCCATGGCCAGGAAACTCCCCAGACCTTAATCCCTTTGAGAATTTGTGGTCAATCTTCAAGAGGCGGGTGGACAAACAAAAACCCACAAACTCTGACAAGCTCCAAGCATTGATTATGCAAGAATGGGCTGCCATCAGTCAGGATGTGGCCCAGAAGTTGATTGACAGCATGCCAGGGCGAATTGCAGAGGTCTTGAAAAAGAAGGGTCAACACTGCAAATATTGACTCTTTGCATAAACTTCATGTAATTGTCAATAAAAGCCATTGACACTTATGAAATGCTTGTGATTATACTTCAGTAACAGTTAGTAACATCTGACAAAAAGATCTAAAAACACTGAAGCAGTAGACTTTGTGAAAATTAATATTTGTGTCATTCTCAAAACTTTTGGCCACGGCTGTATGTCATTAAAGAAAGCAACATATTACAAAAGAGACCACTTTTCAGACAAAAAACACAGTGAAGGCTGCTGTATTTTGCTGCAAAAATAAGAAGCAAATGCGAAAGTCAAAGTCTCCAGAAGAACTGTGGCTGGTTCTGCAAGATGGTCAATAAAACTTATCAGCTAATTTCCTTATAAAACTGCACAAATTGTACCGGAGACTACTATTTTTTTATTTTTGTTTTTTTGTCACACAATATTGACTTTGTTTAATTTTCTAATGTTTACTGCTCTTTACGGTGTTTTTTTTATAATGTAAAAACATTTAATTTCATTATTTTGAAGGCATCTTTGCTCTACAGCATTTCTTTGCAAGTGCCTAAAACTTGTGCACAGTACTGTATGTGTGGCACAATTATCATTATCCAAAGTCACCTACATCACCACAAGCTGTTTGGAAGGGTAACAAGAAAAAAGTCTCTATTCTCATCCAAAAACAAACTCAAGCATCTTCAGTTTGCCAGACACTACTGGAACTTCAAATGTGATCAGGTTCTATGGTCAGATGAAACCAAAATAGAGCTTTTTGGCAATAAACACCAGAGGTGGTTTTGGCGCATACAGAGAGGTCGCCATATGGAAAAGTGCCTCATGCCCACGGTTAAATATGGTGATGGCTCTATAATGTTTTGGGGCTGTTTTTCTTCCAGAGGACCTGGACATTTTGTTAGGATACATGGCATCATGGACTATCAAATTTCGACAGATATTAAATGAAAACCTGACTGCCTCTGCTAGAATGTACAGGTGCATCACAATAAATTAGAATGTCGTCTAAAAGTTCATTTATTTCAGTAATTCAACTCAAATTGTGAAACTCGTGTATAAAATAAATTCAATGCACACAGACTGAAGTAGTTTAAGTCTTTGGTTCTTTTAATTGTGATGATTTTGGCTCACGTTTAACAAAAACCCACCAATTCACTATCTCAACAAATTAGAATACTTCATAAGACCAATAAAAAAAAAACATTTTTAGTGAATTGTTGGCCTTCTGGAAAGTATGTTCATTTACTGTACATGTACTCAGTACTTGGTAGGGGCTCCTTTTGCTTTAATTGCTGCCTCAATTCAGCGTGGCATGGAGGTGATCAGTTTGTGGCACTGCTGAGGTGGTATGGAAGCCCAGGTTTCTTTGACAGTGGCCTTCAGCTCATCTGCATTTTTTGGTCTCTTGTTTCTCATTTTCCTCTTGACAATACCCCATAGATTCTCTATGGGGTTCAGGTCTGGTGAGTTTGCTGGCCAGTCAAGCACACCAACACCATGGTCATTTAACCAACTTTTGGTGCTTTTGGCAGAGTGGGCAGGTGCCAAATCCTGCTGCAAAATGAAATCAGCATCTTCAAAATGCTGGTCAGCTGAAGGAAGCATGAAGTGCTCCAAAATTTCTTGGTAAACGGGTGCAGTGACTTTGGTTTTCAAAAAACACAATGGACCAACACCAGCAGATGACATTGCACCCCAAATCATCACAGACTGTGGAAACTGAACACTGGACTTCAAGCAACTTGGGCTATGAGCTTCTCCACCCTTCCTCCAGACTCTAGGACCTTGGTTTCCAAATGAAATACAAAACTTGCTCTCATCTGAAAAGAGGACTTTGGACCACTGGGCAACAGTCCAGTTCTTCTTCTCCTTAGCCCAGGTAAGACGCCTCTGACATTGTCTGTGGTTCAGGAGTGGCTTAACAAGAGGAATACGACAACTGGAGCCAAATTCCTTGACACGTCTGTGTGTGGTGGCTCTTGATGCCTTGACCCCAGCCTCAGTCCATTCCTTGTGAAGTTCACTCAAATTCTTGAATCAATTTTGCTTGACAGTCCTCATAAGGCTGCGGTTCTCTCGGTTGGTTGTGCATCTTTTTCTTCCACACTTTTTCCTTCCACTCAACTTTCTGTTAACATGCTTGGATACAGCACTCTGTGAACAGCCAGCTTCTTTGGCAATGAATGTTTGTGGCTTACCTAGTGAACCAAACTGAGAGACCATTTTGAAGGCTCAGGAAACCTTTGCAAGTGTTTTGAGTTGATTAGCTGATTGGCATGTCACCATATTCTAATTTGTTGAGATAGTGAATTGGTGGGTTTTTGTTAAATGTGAGCCAAAATCATCACAATTAAAAGAACCAAAGACTTAAACTACTTCAGTCTGTGTACATTGAATGTATTTAATACACAAGTTTCACAATTTGAGTTGAATTACTGAAATAAACAAACTTTTCCACGACATTCTAATTTATTGAGATGCACCTGTATATGTTGTTAAAAAAATAAAGAGCGTTTATAAAGATTTAGGCCTGACACAACCAGTCAAGGCAAAGGCAAAGCTTGTTTTAATTGTATAGCACTGTAGCAATTGACATTTTCACAAAGCATCTTGATACAACTGGTGGCAAAGTGGGTAGCGTTGCTCACTCACACCTCCAGAACAGCCAGGTTGATCTTTGGGTTTCTGCCTGTGTGGAGTTTCTGTGCATGTTCATGCCAGGAGGTGGACTTGCTACTCTAAATTGCCCCTAGGTGTAAATGAGTGTGTGCATGGTGCCCTGCAATGGACTGGTGTCCTATCCAGAGTGTATTCCCTATAAGCATATTCACTCTTCAGATGTAGGGATGACATACATTACAAATAAGATGGCTCAGGATCACACAAGAACCAGACCCAGACCCCTAATGAGGAATTTAAGGGTGACAGTGACATGGTAGAAAAATTAGGTGGTACAAACAGAATTAAACAAAGATACTTTAATACCATTTCATGACACAGTGGGTGACAAGGCATTATACTTGTACAAAAGTCTGTACTGAAAAACAATTATAGTATTCATTTTAGAGTTGAAAGTATTTCAGTATAGACATTTTTATAAGCCATGGTCATAATTGGGGTTTCCTCTCCATGTATGAGGCAAAAAAGGCTTTGTGGGCATCTGTGCTGATCATGACTGCCTTCACTGCTGGATCCTCTTGCATGCGTGAAATCCAGTTGTTCAGGTCTGGAGTGTCATCCAGACAGCTGAGAAAGAATGAGAGTATGTTCATATGCAAAAATCTTCTGAAGCTATAAACTTGTTCACTTTCCAAATACAGAGATTGCATACATTACAAATACAGTGGGGGGGAAAGTATTTGATCCCCTGCTGATTTTGTACGTTTGCCCACTGACAAAGAAATGATCAGTCTATAATTAATGGTAGGTGTATTTTAACAGTGAGAGACAGATTAACAACAAAAAAATCCAGAAAAACGCATTTCAAAAAAAAGTTATAAATTGATTTGCATTTTAATGAGGGAAATAAGTATTTGATCCCCTATCAATCAGCAAGATTTCTGGCTCCCAGGTGTCTTTTACACAGGTAATGAGCTGACATTAGGAGCACTCTCTTAAAGGGAGTGCTCCTAATCTCAGTTTGTTACCTGTAAAAAGACACCTGTCCACAGAAGCAATCAATCAATCAGATTCCAAACTCTCCACCATGGCCAAGACCAAAGAGCTGTCCAAGGATGTCAGGGACAAGATTGCAGACCTACACAAGGCTGGAATTGGCTACAAGACCATCGCCAAGCAGCTTGATGAGAAGGTGACAACAGTTGGTGCGATTATTCGCAAATGGAAGAAACGGTCAGCCTGGGGTCGGTCTGGGGCTCCATGCAAGATCTCACCTCGTGGAGTTTCAATGATCATGAGAACGGTGAGGAATCAGCCCAGAACTACACGGGAGGATCTTGTTAATGATCTCAAGGCAGCTGGGACCATAGTCACCAAGAAAACAATTAGTAACACACTACGCAGTGAAGGACTGAAATTCTACAGCGCCCGCAAGGTCCCCCTGCTCAAGAAAGCACATGTACAGGCCCATCTGAAGTTTGCCTGAATGATTCAGAGGAGAACTGGGTGAAAGTGTTGTGGTCAGATCTCTTTGGCATCAACTCAACTCGCCGTGTTTGGAGGAGGAGGAGTGCTGCCTATGACCCCAAGTCATAACACCATCCCCACTGTCAAACATGGAGGTGGGAACATTATGCTTTGGGGGTGTTTCTCTGCTAAGGGGACAGGACAACTGCACTGCATCAAAGGGACAATGGACAGGGCCAAGTACCGTCAAATCTTGGGTGAGAACCTCCTTCCCTCAGTCAGGGCATTGAAAATGACCTTAATGACTTGGAGAGGATCTGCAAAGAGGAGTGGGACAAACTCTCTCCTGAGATGTGTGCAAACCTGGTGGCCAATTACAAGAAACATCTGACCTCTGTGATTGCCAAGAAGGGTTTTGCCACCAAGTACCAAGTCGAAGGAGTCAAATACTTATTTCCCTCATTAAAATGCAAATCAATTTATAACTTTTTTGAAATGCGTTTTTCTGGATTTTTTTTGTTGTTATTCTGTCTCTCACTGTTAAAATACACCTACCATTAAAATTATAGACTGATCATTTCTTTGTCAGTGGGCAAACGTACAAACTCAGCAGGGGATCAAATACTTTCCCCCCACTGTAAGAAAGTTATTATGCACTACTGAATAAAAAACAGCCTTAGAATTCCCACCGTCGGGTGAATACAACACTGCTTTGGTTCAAATATACATACTGTTCTTTTGTGTGTGTGTTTTTTGTATGCTCTTATAAATAAGATACAAGATATTATAATTTGTATAAATGAGAAATCATACTGTTTGAGTTCCCAGGCCTCCACCCTCTCAAACCATGGCCACATCAGGTAGTCAATCATAGTGACT
>CM042536.1:15556903-15721903 GCA_023630585.1 Cranoglanis bouderius | reverse complement strand
TTTCGATTAGTGTTTCCCGATTTCCGGAAAAAAAAAAACAAACAAACAAAAAACAGGATCGGTGTTTCGTGACAAATGTTATATTAAATGCATTTATGTAAAATAAAGAGAGATATTGCTAATAACAAATTAATCAATCTATTCACCTACACTAGTGAATGGACTGCACGCGCTCTTGGCTGTGTGACAGAAGGAGGCAGAAGGAGGCAGAAGTGTGAAATGTGGAGTTGAGGTTGCTGTCACCGTCTTCAAACAGTTGGTGTTGATAGAAGTGATTCCTCAGAAAGGTCTGTCCGACTCCATAATCACAGTGCTCCTTAAATAGTAGGCTAATAGTACCCGGATGTGATATTACATCTGGAGCGTGTAATAGGAAAGTGTCGTTCGCGACTGAGTTATGTGAGTCGGCTCTTTTAGGTGACAGTTCAGAGCCAGCTCCATATACGAGTCCCTACTTCTTTCTTTTGTAGATGTAGGTGTAAATGTCGTTATTCATTCGTTCATTATTTATTTTCAGTAAACAGCTTAAATGCTTCCTTTGAAACTTCATTTCAACATCAAACTACTACCCCCTGTGTAACCACTCGACAATTTCTCAGTCCAGGGCCGGTTCTAGACATTTGGAGGCCCTCAGCAAAATTTATTTTGGAGGATCCCCACACCCCTCCTCCCCTCCAGAGAATTAAAGAATGAAAGGTCATCTGGACCATCTCTTACTCCTTTGTTAAGGATGCTATCATGGCCATGGCCACCTATTCATAGGTATTGAACCAATATAGACTATAGCATATGATTCCCATTTGGTTATTTTTTGGGAACCAAACAATAACATTCTAGGAATGTTCTCTGTGGGTTCTTTTTTGTAACCCAAAACAAACCTTCCCAGAATGTTGCAGGGAGTTTTTTTTTTTTTTTTGTAACAACCTAAAGAGAACCTATACAGATCGTTCTCTAATGGTTATTTTTAGGTCAATTTAGAGAACTGACATTTCCTTCAAGCACTGGCAGATCCAGGGGTCACTGGCTGGCCCCAGCTGAAATCTGACTGGCCCCTGAAGTGCCCCTGTCCTGTCAATCATCTCTGATCTACGTCAGAGCACTCCATCAGCTGAGTCGGTTGGTTTGGAAATTCAACTCGCTTAACCATTTGTTTCTACCACATCTCGTAATGGCAGTTGTATAGACCAGGGCTGGCCCGTCCAACAGGCGAAACTCAAGTACAGTAATTATTCATATCCACGGGATTCCACGCTTTGCTCCAAAATGTTCATTGCTCACTGTTAGGCAACCCTTCTCTAGCGCTCGCGACTCGGCAAGGAGTGAGCGAGTGGCATACTTCCGCATTCCATTGCACGCATTCCAGCGCCATTCAAAAACTCTCCGATGGACGTTTTCATTCATAGACTCACGTTGTGTTTACTTCTGCCATGTGCTCATGTTTTCATTCAAGTCATGTCTCCGCCTCCTATGTTCCCCCATGTGCTTATGTTTTGGTCTGCGTCATGTCTCCGCCTCCTGTGTTTCCCCATGTGCGTTTGTTTTCGTTCGTGTCATGTCTCCACCTCGTCATTTGTTCGTGTAGTGGTCTCAGCTGTTATTGATTTGGACATGTGATTCCTTGGTGGTTAAATACGCCACTCCGTTTCGGCTTCGGGGGAAGTATTAGTATAGTGTAACTTAGATGTGTTTAACAGTGCCCTTTTTTTGTCCCCTTAGCTTTTAATTCGTGGTATCCAGACTACCTTTCTAGCCTCGCGTTCATTTTCCCTGTGTTTTACGGATTTTCTACCAGTTGTGGATTACTGTTTGGATTATTTCTACCTTCTTTGATAACGGTGACGTTCCTATTGATGCATTGATGTATTTATGTTGACTGAAGTCCTTTATGTTTATTTTTATTTAAACTGTTCCTAATAAACTGAACACTTTCCCCTGCAGGTGCATCCTGCTTATCTCCTTCACCCTACGGGTCGTAACACTCACGTTCGACAGAAATGCGGGCAAATGTCCTATTTTAGTCTTTGGCGCTCCTTACTCTTTATGAATATGTATTAAGCATAAGTAAAATGCATGACAGAAAAGGCATTCTGTAAAAAAAAAAACAAAAAAGAGATAAGTTTCCAATAGTCTCTCATGACTATATGGTAATAGCGACTTCACTGAGTGATTAGTATTTCATAACACCATAATGTCTCATCACACTTCACACCAAAATATGTGATTCTTTTTAATTAAATTAATAGAAAAAAGAAAGAATGCTACAGAGATTATAGTTGTGGTATAACCTGGCACCTAAACGGTATCTTTCGGGAGCCGAAAAAAGGAAAAGAAAAGAAAAGCAGACAAAGAAAAGCAAGCTCAAAGTAAATGTATGTTCTGCTTGACATTATTTATTGCTGTATTATTAATATTCCTGTTTTAATAAATTATAATTGTACCCATCTCCCACTAAGGCCTAATGCAATAAAGTTTTGTGCTGTGCTTATTTTAAAGCCATTAAACTAGGTGAAATACATTTACATTTACGGCATTTGGCAGACGCCCTTATCCAGAGCGACTTACATTTATCTCATTTATACATCTGAGCAGTTGAGGGTTAAGGGCCTTGCTCAAGGGCCCAATAGTTCTTGGAAATACTTAATGTAGCATACATTTCTACATGTGGTTTATGCATGTTTGAGTGTTGTACACTTAGAATTACACCTTTGATTACAAGCTTTATTTTTTAAATGTGCTCTCTGACTTTATTTATGTACTAACTAGGGGCTTACCATCCATGAGAACTCTCCTGAACACATCAAACATTTGGCTTTTCACTCGCCAAATTGCAGTGCTATGACAGTTTTTACATCAGTGAGGCCAATATTCATGATCTCACCTAGGGCCCCACAACCCCTCGGGCTGGCCCTGGCTACAACAACACACTAGTTAGTTTATTAGCTAGTTACCTAGGCTAAGTAATGTTGGATGGTAGCTAGCTAGCTGGCGAATTAGTTAGGTTTCACACATTAGGTCACAGTTGCACAGTTCAGGGAAGTAAAATATAGCAGCTGAAAATAAACTAATGCTGCGTCCCGTATAAGTGGCAGCTGGGAAGTGCACAGAGACTTCAACACAGAGCTCTGATTTGAATGGAGCGCAGCAAAGCAATCAGTGAAGTTAATCAGTGAAGCTCATTTTTAAAATGGGCATTTTTATTTTAACTACAGAGTTTGCCAGAGGTAGTGGTTTCTGACCAAAAAAAGCCCAGCCTGCCTGTCGCTGACCATGAGAGCAGTTAGTGTGAGAAGCAGGAGAGAATGAGGGAGAGAATAAGGGAGATCTGCTTTTATTAAATAATCTCAGCCTGTTTCATATATATTTAAACTAGAATATCAGCTCAAGTCAATACCAAAAATCACTTCATATTGCAACGTTGCACTTGAGCTATAATCAGTGTATTTGTCTTGTTTTTCTGTATAAATACAGGTGCATCTAAAAATAATTAGAATATCGTGGAAAAGTTCTTTTTTTCCCCATATTTTAATTCAAAAGTGGACCTTTCATATATTCTAGATTGAGTACACATAAAGTGACACACTTTTTTTGTTTTAATCTTTATTATTACAGCTCATGGAAATCAAAAACCCAGTATCTCAAAATATTTATATATATATATATATATATAATAAAATATATATATTTTTGGTGTTACACGTAACATCAGACCACTAGACACGGCCGTGCACAAACATCATGATATTAAAAGCCTATATAGTAAGGTTTATTTATTTGTTTAATTGTTCATCTAATTCTGATTGTTTAATCTAATGTTCATGTAACTTACATTGCCTTTTTAAAATTTTCCTTGTTAAATTTTCAGATGACGGTGGTGGAGGAAGTGAACCTGTTTTTTCAAGCGGAGAAGTTGATCAGAAGTTGAAAAATGGATCCATTTTTATAGTTACAATTTATTTCTTAACGATACAGTGTTCTAGCAAATTTTTATCTATGAAAGGGTTTTCATGTTTTTTTAATTAAATGATAATTACTGTTTTGAATGTCCCGAGAATTGTGGCTTGTTATTTTATGTAAACAATAGATCAACAAAAACATGGATTGTGTGCTGATTATTTATTTATATAGACTGATTTGTTTTATTTATGATTAATGATGCATGACTGTATGAATATTAAAAACAAATGATGAAAATTGAGGTTAAGAGAATGTATGGGGAACATTCTATAAACCTAGAAAACAATGTTCTATTTCTGTAAAGAAAACTTCCCTGGTTAACCAAAAACCTTAAAAATGTATTTTCTGGGAATGTTCTGGGAACCAAAAACTAATGTTCCCATAACTTTTTCCAAAAATTGTTAGCTGGTGCTGTGGGATTGAGGTCAGGGCTCTGTGAAGGACACTCGAGTTCTTCCACTCCAACCTGGGCGTGAACGTGAACCTCATTTTGTGCACAGGGGCATTGTCATGATGAAACAGGCTTGAGCCCCTCAGTTCCAGAGAAGGGAAATTGTAATGCTAGACATTCTAGACAGTTGTGTGCTTCTTACTTTGTGTGCTTTTTACTTTCTTAAAATAAGTTTTATTAATAATCGGCTTTTAGTTGGACAGAGAGTAATAGTTTACAATTCCTAGATTATACTTTTTTATAAATAAAAAAAATAAAATTAAATATAAAAAAAGGTTATCATTTTATTGTCCTTAGACAAATGTTAAAAATACATTAA
Organism: Cranoglanis bouderius; assembly: GCA_023630585.1. Taxonomy (NCBI): domain Eukaryota; kingdom Metazoa; phylum Chordata; class Actinopteri; order Siluriformes; family Cranoglanididae; genus Cranoglanis; species Cranoglanis bouderius. The sequence continues at coordinate 15,717,179 of CM042536.1, read as the reverse complement.
AGTATTTGGTAGAAATGTACTTCCTCGCTTTAAATATTTCTGGCAGCTCAAGTGCTCAGTATTGACTTTGACAGGGTTCTACAAGACATAAAGAGGGTTAAAGAACCATTGTTTTCTTTAGCATTTTGACATTTTTGGGGAAAAATCTATTAAAGCATTTGTGTCCCCTTCTAAAACTACAATCTAAGCTACTCTTGTCATATCTACTGTAATGTAATATATTACATATCTAATAGTAAATAATATTATACTGTATGTCTGTCCTCAAAACACAGCCACTAAAATAAGAGACACTAATAACATTTTAATTACTTTTATTTTCAATGTACAATAAACCAGTGAACTCAATAACATTTAAGTTAAGAAAATTTAACAATTTATCAGTATGTGTCAAACCTTATTTGATGAAATAACATAATGAACTGTTAAACTGTCAACCTTCTGTGCAGAGTTGATTATCAAAAAGAAGATCCTACATTCTCAAAAACAACAGAGAACCAAGATTAATATAGTGACATTCTTACACCCCCAAACTGACACTTAGCAGGCCTTCCTACAGGCATTGCACTGATGACACTATGACACTTCTTTCATTTACCAAAACAAGAAAAACGAAAATGAAAATAACAGCACTGTGGTGTAAAAGGACAAAAACAAGTCTGAATCCAAACAACAAGCTTTTAATGCTTCCAAGCATGAAACTAGTAACCTCCAACTCAATGGGTATGTCTCAACCAGCTCCCTAGTTCAGTAGTCAGGGCACTGATCAGGGAGTCGGCCATTTTAATTGCTGTCTCAATTGCAAAATCCTTCCGGCTGGAACGTTCACTTCCTAAAAAATCCCACAATGCATGACAAAAACCAGGGTCACTATGTTCCCTTACTGAAAATGATGTCATGTTTTCTGAAGCCTCTCAGCTCGAAAAAAAAATGGGGGATGAACTCTCAGCCAACTTCTGGCTACAAATGTAAAAAAGTAGTTTGTTATTGTTGTTGTAGCTCTCAAATGATTACTTACGTTAACATTTTTTTTGTACATTCTATATACAGTTTGTTTGAGTCTAACAACTTTTAAGTATTTAATGATTTTTTTAAATCCACTAGCTTGCCTATGATTCTGCTTCACATATTATGACAGAAATACTGTGATTAAGCTAAAAATTTATATGACATATAAAACTTAAATATTCTTAAGTTTTTAATTTTTGGTGACATTTTACAAGGCGAGTACACAGTCATGGCAGCGGAAATTCAGTTATCAATGTCCCAGTGTGTAGTGAGCCAGGGTCCTTACCAGTGTCCCAACTCGTGTACACAATATACTGATTCACTACCTACTGAACTAGAGAGCTGGTTGAGACATACCCAACAACAAACTTCCTCATGTCTTCTTCAGTGTCTCTGTTTATCGGGGTTAGACTCCCATCTAGTACTCATTCACAGAATCATAGTAATTCACAAAACACAACATCTTCCCTCTCTGTTAAAGAGCACTACTCAGTAACTGAACACTCTTTAAAGGAATTAACAAAGGCAGCCACAATGGTTACAAAAGAAGGGATAATCTTTATTATTATAGGAAGGGATAGTTTTATTATTATAACTAACATCTGGCAGTCAGTAATCTTGAATTCCTCACAATTCAAATGAAATTATTTCACATTCATGAAATTCAGGACACTTTAAAATACATTTCTTATATAGATTTATTCAACCAAAGGCTGTCCCTAAGGATTCTTGAAGTCTTGTTCAGTTTCATTACATAGTCTTGGTGCCACTTAGGTTTGAATCTAGTGCGTGACTGTTTTGGAAAAGTACACTGAGTGGGTTGTGTGCATGTTGGTGTACAGTCTTGACCTCCACTTTCAAGCACACAGAAAAAATGAGCCAAGTATGTGGCATTCCATTCCCCCCCCCCCCCCCCCCCATCACTTAGCAGAAAGGTGTTTGGACCCACACGCTTTTCCACTGTTAAGGGGGCAGAGAATCTGGAGTTTGCTGTAGGGACTAACCGTGGAATTCTGACCCTCACCCTCTCCCGTTGATCAAAAAAACAGAGTGCATGCATGCCGGTTAAGGTCTGTGTACTGTTTCATCTTGGCTTGTTTCTTTGTCACAAAGTCACAGACAAATGAATTCAACATGATACAAGGAGGAATGGACAAAATGTCCAATCTGGTTCGCTTTTTACGCCCGTAAAGCAGTTCGTACGTGAGGTTGAGGTAGTGGCATGGGGTGTGGCTCAAATGGTCCAACAATATTGAGGCCCAATTTCCTCCAGGGACCATCAGGGATTGGAACAGGCTCTAGAGGAGCTGGGTAAGTAAGAGCTGTTTTGTCGTTAGACTGGCAAGGGGCACAAGCAGATATGCAGGTCTGAACCTGAGAGTCCATACAAGGCCAGCACAGGTCACGCAGTCACTGTTTAGTGTGTACAATCCCCTGGTGACATTCATGGGCCAGGGTGATCAGTGTATGATGCAAGGAGACAGGCACTACTAATCTGGAGCCACGGAAGATGTAATGACCCTGAGCCAAGAGCTCAATCCTTATTTTGTAGTAGGACATTCGATTCTGAGCAACAGCCCATATAGAAGGAGGCCAACCACGACTGATCTGTTGACAAAGGGCTACCATTTCAGAGCATGAAGAACAAGCACCCTGAAAGTCATAGACTGGAAGGGAACTAAGTGTGGAAGAAATCAGTGCTACCAGCTCAGGTTCCACATCTGTAGAGGGGTCAGACGACACATGCAAAAGAAGTGGTGAAAGGCAGTCTGCTGTATAGTTTTGCGAGCCTGGCTTATAGACAACATCATAGTCAAAACAAAGCAGACGTGCTGACCAGCGAGCAATGCACAACCCAGCCCTACTCATTCCCTTGGTAGTAAACAAAATTGTAAGTGCTTGGTGGCCTGTGCGCAAAGTAAAGCGTTGGCCCCATAAATATGTGCGCCACTTTTGGGGTGTATGGGATGCAAAAGCTACTAGTTTCTCCATGCCATCTGGCTGAATTTGGGCAAACACAGCTCCCAGTCCATAGTCACAGGCGTCAGTTGAGATTGCTGAATGGAGGGAGGGGTCATACAGAGCTAGGGTAGAACTGGACATTAAGAGCTGCTTGATGTTATCAAAACTGGTCTGGGCAGCCTCAGACCATGTGAAGGTCCCTTTGTCCTTGGCACATTCGTGCATGGAAGCTACCACCTTTGCAAAATTTGGAATAAACATTGAGTACCAAGAGGCAAGACCCAAAAAGGATTGCAAGGCAGCATTGTCAGATGGTGGTGGAGCTTTAAGCATTGCATCAACATGCTCTCAGTCAGGCAAAATACCATCTGCTGTAATGACATGGCCAAGGAAATGCAATGTGGTCTTTCTGAAGTGGCACTTTTTGTAGTTTGAAACCAGTCCAGCCTCTTTTAGTTTTAGCAGGACAGTATTGAGGGTCCGATTGTGCTTGTCGGCAGTGGTACCATACACAATTAGGTCATCCAAATAGTTCTGGACACCAAGTACCCCTTCCAGAATGGTCGCCATAATTTTTTGAAAAGCCAAAGGGGCTGATGCCAGGCCATATGGGACCCTGCAAAATCTAAATAGGCCCTTGTGAGTAATAAAGGCTGTAATATCTCTACTGTCATTTTGGTGAGGCACCTGGTAGTATGCATTGGCCAAGTCAATGGTAGAGAATATTTTAGCACCTCGCAGGCTGGAGAGAAGCTCAGCTACATGTGGCAGGGGGTAGCAGTCTGTGACCACAGCCTTGTTTGATTCGCGAAGGTCGGTACACTTCCGAATGCCTCCATTCTTTTTTTTTTTTTTTTACTGTAACTACATTGAGTGGAATTGAGTAAGTGCTTGTCAGAACCACACCTACAGCAAGATCTACACGGAGAAGGCTTAAGCCTCTGGTATACTTTGTATTTTTTACACGTACGCTAGTGTATGCGCACAGTTGTATGCATAGCCGTTCAAAGTATACTCCATTTGACATGTATGCAAACACAGACGGTCGACGCATGCGTATTGTGGGATATTATGTTTTTACCCCCCCCACCCCCGCATCGCCACACCTTCCCTTTAACATCTTTGTTGCCCTAACATATCTGTCCCGAATATATTTCCACCTCTGTCGACAGAATGTTTCGTCCTTGCCCAGTGCAACATACATAGCCACATGTCGAAAGGCATCAGCGGTTCTCCTGGGCAGGGCAGAAACATCGTTGGTGCAGGGACACTCACAGACATCCTGAAAGTAACATCAAAACAGAACTGCAGTGCAGGGTATCCTTGTTGCCAATTTGTGATGTTGTAAGGTGTAAAAGGACAAAAACAAATCTGAATCCAAACAAGCTTTTAATGCCTCAGAGCATGAAACTAGTAACCTCCAACTCAACAACTAACTTCCTCATGTCCGCTTCACTGTCTCTGCTTATCGGAGTTAGACTGCCATCTAGTGCTCATCCAAAGAATCATAGTAATTCACAGAACACAACAAGCACCCTCAGTTTCCTTCTCCACATCCACACACAACAATTTGCCAGTCATGGGCTTGTTGTAATGGACATCTGTTCAATTTTACAGTCCAGTGCTCTTTCATGGCAGTAAAAATCCAATATTCACATCGAGCCTCTAAAGTGCAGATGGTGAGCAAAAGAAAGACACCAAATATACAAACAATCGGCCCATACAGAGTAGATTACTTGGTTTTTATAATAAATAAATACTTGTTTATTTAAAGCAGTGGTTCTCAAACCAGTACTCATGGCCCCCAGGACAGTTCGCTTTTTTTTTTTTTTTTTTTTTTTTGCTCTATTCCTTTGTTGTGTGAGGGATAGAGCAAAAATATGGACCATCTGCCACATACGGAAGAGGTGATGACACTGTTACGAGGTGCAACTGTGTTTTCAACCATAGAATTAGAAAGTGGCTATCATCAGGTACCTTTCCATGAAGATAGAACCTGCATTCATTACACACAAGGGTTTCTTCAGGTTAAGTAGGGTACCTTATGGCCTTGGCTTCTTCTCTGTCCGCTTTTCAAAAAATGATGGCTTTCATTCTAAAGGACTCCAGAATGTTGCAAACTATCTGGATGACATCATTGTCTGGGGACGCTCGCTAGAGGAGCATGATCAAGCGCTAAAGGATGTGATGTAATGTCTCAAACACACTCGATTGCTGCTGAATGAGTCTAAATGTCAATTCAGAAAGCAGAGCTTGAGGTTCTCAGGACACACAGTGACTGCACAGGGTATTCAACTGGAGCAGGAACACCTCGCTTCAATAGTCGATACACCTGCGCCATCAGATGCTGTTCAGTTGGGTTCTCTGCTGGGACTCCTCTCTTGGTACCATAAATTTCTTCCCAATTTTGCATCAGTAGTGGCATCTCTGCATGCATGCCTATGGGACGAGGCTGGATTTTACTGGTCTGAAGAAGCTCAACAAAGCTTGGCTGAAGTCAAACAGCTACTGGTACACAGTCCTGCTCTCACACTGTTTGACACTGAGCTGCCAGTTGTCATCTCCAGAGACGCATCAGATTATGAATTGGGCGATGTCCAATATTCATAAACATCCCTGTGCACACACCCCACCTTCACCAATCGTGCATTTCCCAATAGTCCGCATTGAATCAGGCTTTGATGGATGATGGTCTGGTTACACCCCAAATCCAGATGTGGCCTGATGTGTACTTCCTTGTATACTCATTGACACATGGAACGTTCCTGTTCGACTGGGGGAGGCCTGCGGCATGTCAGGGATCTGGATTAGTATTCTAGCTTCCAGGAAGGAATGTTGATCCAATAATGCAAAAATCATAAAATAAAAATCTATAACAAGGTTTGTACTAAAAAAAAAGACACTGTGCCTAAGATTTTGCACAGTACTGTACATTACAAATAAGACAGCTCGGGATCCCTGACTAGGATTAATCCTGAAAACGAATGAATGAATGAATGAATGAATCCTGAGACACCAGAATCAGACCCAGACCCCTAATGAGGAATGTAAGGTTCACAGTGTCAGGGTAGAAACATTAAATGGAGTTAAAAACCATAAGGGACACCTGTTCTCCTCTGGGCAGCAAGTAAAATTATAATTATAGATTAAATGTACAAACATTGAATTGAACAAAGGTACTTTAATATCATTTCATGACACAGTGGGTGACAAGGCATTATACTTGGTCAAAAGTCTGTACTGAAAAACAATTATAGTGGAGTATTCAAGTTAGAGCTGAAATTATTTCAGTATAGACAAATTTTTATAAGCCATAGTCATAATTGGGTTTTCCCTCCATGTATGAGGCAAAAAAGGCTTTGTGGGCATCTGTGCTGAACATGACTGTCTTCACTGCTGGATCCTCTTGCATGCGTGAAATCCAATTGTTCAGCTCTGGAGTGCCATCCAGACAGCTGAGAAAGAATGAGAGTATGTTCATATGCAAAACTTTCTGAAACTATAAACGTATTCACTTTCCAAATGCAGAAATCGCATACATTACAAATAAGAAAGTTGTTATGCACTACTGAATAAAAACAGCTTTAGAATTCCCACCATCTGGTGAATACAACACAGATCTGCACATATTGTTCTTTTATGTTTTTTTTGTTTGCTCTTATTGTGCTCTTATAAATAATATATATAAGATATTATAATTCATATTAATAAGAAATCATACTGTTTGCGTTCCCAGGCCTCCACCCTCTCAAACCACGGCCACATCAGGTAGTCAATCATAGTGACTGAATCACCTCCGAAAAATTTGGTTTTCTTGTTAACAAGAACCTGCCAAAGTATATAATAAAGATAAAATAAATGCAGTCTTATATGCAACGCTGAGACTTAAACCACATCCAAATATATGTATGGTCAGTGTAAATGGTTTAAACCCTCCATTTACTGTTTTGTGTTAAAACAGCAATTCAACACAAACAGGATGGTGATATATTTACAATTTAAATATTGCACTATACCTTGTTCAGTTTGGAGAGCTTTTCCCTCAACTCTGCTTCTAGTGCTGACACATCCTCACCTTTTATTTTGGTCATGGGAATTGTGTAGAACACCGGAATGACCTGACAGTAAAATCATTTGTTGTGATTGTTGTAAGACTCCTTTAAAGCCCCAAGCAGGAATCACAAGAACTGGTACGGCAACAAAACAGGCCTTGACATCCTTTTAAAATAGATATTTTTCTTCTATATATTTTGTCTACACCTGTATATTTGAAATACAGTGTGACTTATTGTGAGCCGAAAGGACATACCTTTGAGTAATCCTCCAGCAACATCTTCTGCTCAGCTTTTGCAAAGGGGTCTGAGGGAAACAATTTTTCCTCAGGGTATATCTCATCCAGATATTCACATGTGATTGCTGATTCATAGACCACCTGACCACTGGGGGTCTCCAGTGTAGGGACTATGCCAAGAGGGTTCTCCTCCAGGTACCACTAGGGTTTCTCTTTCAAAGTGATGTTGACAGTTTCAGGCCTACAGTGAGATTTCGGGAATAATTATAACTTATTATAACGATAACATATGTTCTGTTTTACCGTTTAATTGCAAATAGAAATCAAAGTACTATGCACAGCACACTCAAGAAATTCATCCTCATGACAACATCTGGACTTACTCTATACCCTTAGCACTGAGCAACAGTATGGCTCTGTGGGCATATGGGCAGAATCTCATATTATGAATTCATATCTGTCCTTTGGGTACAGCCCCAGGAGCACAGCTTCCTGCAAAATACATCAGATACCAAATGAACAACCTAAGCTTTAATAAATCTAAAGACATACAAATGGTTAACAAATCAAAGGAAAAACTTGTGGCTCTGTTAGACTGTAGGAGGCATACTGCAGTGTAAACTAAACAGTGGTGCCTTAGCACATACTTGTCAGCACTCATTCTAGACCCTAACTCCACCCAAGACAATTTTGCGTCATCATTCATGATGCACATTTCACATCTTAAGTATTCAAAAGTTTACAGATTTGGTTAAATGCCTTATGGTTACTATGTACAATACCTCTTATTGGTGTTATGCATGGTACGGCTGACAGAAACAGAACCAGGTGAAGTAACTCGGTAATTAGTAAGTAGTTTGTTCTGTAGGGTTGTTTTTTTTAATGCTTCAAAACATACATTATATAACAAACAATGAGAAAACACACGTACATAGAGGAAAGTAACATAAGTACGAGGGATGACAACAAGGTTTTTTTTTTTTTTTTAATTTTTTAAAACTTTTTTCTCTTTTCTCTTTTCAAACTGTAACCTAAAGTAGTGTCTCCATTTATAATAGATGCTATAAACTTATTTCAGTCGTGAGATGAAATATGGCTTTTTCATTTCTTTGTAATTTACAAAGGGAATCAGCAAGGGGGAAAAAAAGTAAAATTAGGTTTCCTCAATTCAGAATGAAAACTCAATCCAGAATGAGCTTGAACAGGAACATCTAAAAAATAGATGAGGCACTGATTTGTCTTCAGAGCCACAGAAAGAACATTCCGGTTGGATTTCCATAAATTTAGCTAAGAATAAATTGTAAGAGTAAAAATTATGAAGGATTTTATTATGAATCTCTTTAACTTTAGCTGGTATTACAAGATGATTGTGTTCAGACCAGACATTCTGAAAAGATAATGAAGGATAAGTTTGAGCAACACTGTTTGTATAAAGTCTTTTTTAATAAGTTTATTGTTGCACTTGGGATCTAAGAAATCCACTCCTTCTATCATCAGGCTAGGTGGTTCTTCCTTTAACAGTGGATATTGTATTGACGATTTAATAAGATGAAGAAGTTGAACTGAAATGCCATTATTACACTTGAAAACTCAACATGTGTGACAACAACATTCTTATCCTTGGTAATTTTTTCATAACTAAGTGGATCAACGCTGTTTTAAAAAAATTTTGAAATGAAAATAATATTCTTCTCAACACATTCTTTTTTTAAGGTCCTGTTTATATGCAAAACATGCTGGTTATTCCACATGAAACATCTGCGAGGTGAAAAGTTGTGTTTGTATGACAACTTCCATGATTCTAATGCTTGCTTGTGGAAATTGGCTGTAGTTTGAGAGAGAGAGAGAGAGAGAGAGAGAGACAGAGAGAGAGAGACTTGACTTTTAAGGTTTTAAGCTTTTCATTTACTCAATAGAACAATAAAATGAATAAAATTAAAATTAAAATACAGTTCCATAATACAATTTATCAATAAAATAGCAAAACTCACTTCAGATATTTAGTTTAAAACCCTCACCATCAGGTTCACATAAAAGATCATCAACACCCCAAACATAGAAAAAAAGAATTCACATCTTTTATGAGTTGATAAAAAGCATATTCTATAGTTTAACTTTTCTTTATAAAACCCTTCACCATTAGTACAGGATCAACTCCTCCTCTTCCTTCTATTTTATTCTTCCTTGTGCACCATATTGCTAGCTTTGCAACACCATATAAAAAGTTGAGTAAAACCACTTTTCGTTTGTTTTTCGCACAGTATTTTGTACCAAAATACTTTCTGAGGAATTCAGGTGTGCTAAGTGTCTATTTGTGGCTAATATCCCATGTACAGTTCTCCACTGAAGATCTCCAACCTTCCTTTCGATGGGTCTTTTGTACAGGGATCTCCAGCTACCTTTTGGGGAAGAGCCTGGATCCAGCACCTCTGTCCATCTTGTGTTTCTTACATCCTTGAGGCGTTGATAATTGATAGACTTTACACAAGCTCTGTAGAGAGTTTTTCTGCTCAGGTCGCTGAGAGATTGTAGTTTAGGGATATCCATGGATAGTAATTTTCCAACATCCTCTTGCCAGCCCTCTTTATTCAAAGAGACTTGCAGTTCAGGAAAGTGAGGAGTTTCATTCCTGTTCTCAACAGGTGTGTCATTCAGAAAATCTTTTACTGGAGCAGGAAAACCAGTCTCCAAGTTATCAAGCGTACGCTGAGCGAGACGCATTGATTTAAAGCCCGTCTTCGCAGCCAATTCTTCAGGCGTCAACCAGCTCGAGTTCTTCCTTAGATGACCCATCTTGGAGAAACCTACTTTCATCAATGCAGTCCTGATGGTAGTTGAGCACAGCATCTCAGTGGTAATGAGCGGGCTGAAGAACAAAGGCTCTTCAAACAGCCACCAGGTGGGTCTTTCCCTTTCCCTTGAAAAGGAGAGGGTCTGCCACACTTGTAGAATGCTCTTATAGAACGCTGTGAGTCCTTCCAAGTCCACTCTCTCTAGACGCAGGGTAAAAAGATGTTTGTCTAGATCCATTCTCCCAGCTTTATGCAACAATGCACATGCCACATACATCCACTGGTGATGTTGATGGTATAGGAGGCGCTGTACTGCTTTTAGACGAAAGACAGCCACCCTAGTGAAGATATCAATCTGCCCTTGTCCTCCTTCTTGAACTGGGAGGTAAAGGACAGCAGCTCTTAGCCAGTGCTGTCCTGACCAAAAGAACTCCACAACAGTCCTGTGAATTTCCTCTATCAGAGATCTTGGTGGAACTAGAACCATGAATCTGTGCCAGAGCAATGAAGCGATGAGGTTGTTTACTACCAGGACTCTTCCCCTATACGATAGCTGGGGTAGTAGCCATGTCCATTTAAGCAGCTTAGCACACACTGTCTCGATCAGGCCCTCCCAGTTTTTAATTTTGTATTCAGTTTTACCGAGGTACACTCCAAGGCATTTCATACCTGTCTTTCCCCACTGAATGTTTTCTGGGAGTTCAGGTGGGTCGCTCCCTTTAGAGCCGTACCACAGTGCCTCTGTTTTTTTCCAGTTGAGTTTAGCTGATGAAGCTTGCTCATAAACCCTCAGAGCATTTCTCAAAGCTTGGATATCCTGTTTTTCTTGGATTATCGCAGTGATGTCATTGGTGTAGGCCGAAAGCTTAATGGCCTCAGCTCTCATATTCCCTCTGATAAACATCCCTGTTAGATTTTTTTCTCAGTCAACAAAGCAGGGGTTCTATTGCTAGACTGTATAGTTGACCAGACATTGGACAACCTTGTTTGATCCCTCTCTTCATTTGAATTGGGATGCTAAGCCCTCCTCCAACTTTAACCATGGACGTAGCTACCAAACCCATAACACTCTAGAGCTTTAAATAAATACTAATGATCCACATGGGCAAAAGCTTTCTTCTGGTCAAGTGAAAGCAGTCCCACATCAACACTGTATGCTTCACTGTAGTCTAAAATGTCCCGTATTAAAAACAAATTATCATAGATAGACCTTTTAGGTATACAGTACGACTGGTTTTTGTGTATTACCTGAAAAGACACCTCCAGGGTTTTATTTGGAGAGTTCAGGAACATGTACACCTGTCTCCTAAATGACAGTACATGTTTAAGTGAGGTGTTTTTACAGTCTAACGGGATCATTTTCACTGCTCTGGCGATTTTCCCGAATCTGGTCAGCTCTTTAACGATGGCTTTGTTAGTGAGAAACGGGGGGACGTTTGAGATGGTGACTTTAGAGGCTGGGGCAGATAAAGGTGTAACTGCCACATACGTCTCCTTCACCCATATACCACTCTCAATTAACCTGCTGACCAGATTCTCGGTTTTCAGAAAGATCACAACTGCTTTGTTCATTCTGGAGGCCGAGTTGATGTTATCGTGGCCCACATGCTCTCCTACAGCGAGGAGAACATCCTCCGGAACATACCTGATCCCATTCCGGAGGGAGAGAGGCGACACTCCCCCCGAAGGGGTAGACGCCATGTCGCCACTCACACACAGACTTCTAACCAATATCACTAACCTACAACAAACTAAAGTGCTCAAAGAAGAAAGTAAAGAAAAGAAAATGAAGGTTAAAGAATCTAAGGAATGCACCAGAGAGAGAGAGAGAGAGAGAGAGAGAGAGAGAGAGAGAGAGAGAGAGAGAGAGAGAGAGAGAGAGAGTTTAATTTTAAATAATAAAAAAATTCAATTCATTTGGAATGATCACAGTCATTATTGCAGAGAGACTTAATGGACTAGCAACAATTTAGCCAACACCATCATCAAAACACAAACTGATGGAATATGTTTTGGAAGAAACATGTCCATCTGTCCAGCACAGTTCCAGAGACTTCGAATCTTAGAATCTATGTTGAGGCATTGAAGTTGTTCTGGTGGCTCTTGGTGACCCAACACTAACACTCTATGTTCTCTGTTCCTTTGTCACATGTCTATATATTACATACCATGCTTCATATTTGCATCATGGTCCATTGTAAACTAAGCAGTAGTGACTTAGCACATACTTGTCAGCACTTGTTTTGGACCCTAACTCCACCCAGGTCTATTTTGCCAAGTCATCATGAAAATGCTATATTTAATCATGCTCATTTCATGTCTTAAACGTTCAAAAGTTTACCTTTACCTTTACCGTTACCTTTGGGCATGTTGCAATATTTCTAAGGCCACTATTACCACTTTACTGCCACTAAGGACTAAGTCCTGTCTCTGTGCAATATATTGATATATTAATCACATTTATTACACACTACACATACTACTACATTTAATTTAATTGTGATTTTTTAAATTAATCTAATTTAATTGTGAAGTTTTAAATGCTACTTTGTACTACTGTTTCATTTGTTTTTCATACTCCCCTATATGACTGCTCAGACACTACAACTGCACATAGCTATTTATTTTACTACCTTTTGCACTTTTGTTCACATACTGTGACTGCACATATTCCAGTGTTTACAGGTCGGATCTGCACTTTACCACAAATTAATCAATCTATTCACCTACACAAGTTCTGCCAGACTCAAGTGCTCAATACTGACTGTGGGTTTCACAGGGTTCTAAAAGACATAAAGAGGGTTAAAGAACCACTGTCTTCTTTAGCATTTTGCCAGGTTTTTAGAAAAGCTATTAATGCATTCGTGTCCCCTTCTAAAACTACTAACAATCTAAGCTATTCCTAATGTCATATCTACTGTAATGTAATATAATAATGTTACACTGTATGTCTGTCCTCAAAACACAGCCACTAATAAGAGACACTAATAACATTTTAATTACTTTTATTTGCAATGTACAATAAACCAGTGAACTCCAGAACATTTCAGTTAAGAAAATGTAACAACTTATCAGTATGTCAAACATTATATGATGAAATAACATAATGAACTGTTAAACTGTCAACCTTCTGTGCAGAGTTGATTATCAAAAAAGATCCTACATTCTCAAAAACAACAGAGAACCAAGATTAATATAGTGACGTCCTTACATTCCCAAACTGACACTTAGCAGGCCTTCCTACAGGCATTGCACTGATGACACTATGACACTTCTTTCATTTACCAAAACAAGAAAAATCAAAACGAAAATAACTTCAGCACCTTCAGTTTCCTTCTCCAAAGCCACACAACAACATTGCCAGTCATGGGCTTGTTGTCATGCACAACTGCTAAATTCATGGATAGGAGGAGGGTTTATATTAGAAATAGGTTTCCAGGGCTAGATTCTGCCAGTTTTGTTGTTTCAATTCTGTGACTTGTTTCATTCAATAATTTTGTCTTTCAAGAATATCACTCCTATACACACACTGACTTTTACAGTCCAATGCTCTTTCGTGGCAGTAAAAATCCAACATTCACAGTGAGCCTCTAAAGTGCAGATGTTGAGCAATAGAAAGACACCAAATCCACATACAATCGGGCCCATACACAGTAGATTATGTTGCTTTATAATAAATAAATACTTATGTATTTAAAGCAGTGGTTCTCAAACCAGTATTCACGGCCCCCAGGACAGTATACATTTTCTAGCTCTATTCCTGTGTTGTGTGAGGGACAGAGCAAACAATCTGGACTGTCTGGCATGCCGAGGCCTGGTTTGAGAACAGCTTTGTATAAGCTTTGTTTGTATAAGGTGGCATTATGCCAATTAAAAATACATCTTTATATGTGTCATTATGTTGCCACAGCACTACAAAACATGATTGACAGATTACTATGATGAAAACCCATATGTGCCAACAGAAACCCAATCAGGTGAAGATTAGCATAACATAAATACAATTTATAAACGTTGTAGTTTTGCAAACAGGGATTCATATTTAGTCCAGCTCCAGTCTTGATCCTGTATAGAACAGAAACACAAACACAGACTTACATCAGAGATAATGTTATCCAGAACCTGTCAACATGACAAATAGTCTAATTAATGACCATTAATGATTATGATAATCGCTAAAGAAGTTTTCAATATTCAACCAGTACACACATTCTAATATTCAAGTTTCATAGCACAATAATTGCCTACGGTTTTATTATGGTGTATGATGTGATCACAATATTGTATTTTAAAACAGTGTCTATCTTTACCTGAACCTTGCTGGGTAGCAAACTAGAGTTTTCCTCAGACAGTGTGATCAGATTAGATCTTGTTTTTCAAACTTTCATGTACAGTGCTGTGAAAAAGTATTTGCTTTCTTCTGATTTCATGCATCTCTCATACTAAATTGTTTCAGAAATTAAAACAAAATCTAAGATAAAAAAGGCAACCTGGATAAACACAAAATACTGTTTTTAAATGATGATTTATTGAAGCAAAAAAATTATCCAATACCAACTGGAATTACCAACTAATTCCCCAAAACTACGAAACTGCATTTATAATGGGGTTCAGCTGGACTAGATGCAATCAGGCCTGATTACTGCAAACCCTGTTCAATCAAATCAACACTTAGGGGCCGTTTACACAACAACGTTTTCAACGGAAAACTTTGTGTGTTTTGGCTGTTCTTTTACACAACAACGGCGTTTTGGGGCCTGAAAATGCAAACGTTTGAATACCATTATTGTCTTCGTGTAAATATACAAAACGCGAATTTGTGAAAACGATGAGGTCATGCGCACGCGCATTACGTGTTCAGTCTATAGGCATGTGCGTGAGTACTTCAAAACAACGCGCGAAACATTCAAAACTACAATGGCGGACTACAGGATTGTGTTTGTGCTGCTCAAGATGTGCTGCTCAAGGTGGCTGACCTTCCAAAATTCCTCCAAGATCACAGCAACTATTCATCCAGCAAGTTAAAAAAGAGCCAAGGACAACATCGAAGGACCTACAGGCTTCTCTTGCATCAATAAAACTGGGCAAAACTGGCATCCATGGAAGAATGGTGAGGTGAAAACCACTACTAAACCAGAACAACATTAAGGCTCGTCTGAATTGTGCAAAAACACACCTTGATGATCCTCAAACCTTTTGTGAGAATGTTCTATGGATTGATGAGTCGAAAGTAGAACTGTTTGGAAGACAGGGGTCCTGTTACATCTGGCCTAAACCAAACACTGAATTCCACAAAAAGAACATCATACCTACGGTCATGCATGGTGGTGGCAGTGTGATGGTGTGGAGATGCTTTGCTGCTTTAGGGCCTGGGCAACTTGCAATAATTGAGGGAAAAATGAATTCTGCTCTCTACCAAAAAAGCCTAAAGGTGAATGCCCCGTCTTCAGCACGTAAGTTGAAACTCAAGTGCAACTAGATTATGCAGCAAGACAATGATCCAAAGCATAGGAAAGTGAAAGACTGATCTCCAGTTATCGGAAGCATTTGGTTGCAGTTATTGCTGCTAAAGGTTAACAGATTTTAATCTTAACAGATTTTAAGTTTAAGGAGGCAATTAGTTTTTCACATTGGTGATAGGTGTTGGATGACCTTTTTTGCTTCAATAAAATAAATAAATAAAAACTGTATTGTGTGTTTACTCAGGTTGCCTTCGTTTTATGTTGTATTTTGTCTGAAGATCTAAAACTACAGGTGCATCTCAAAAAATTTGAATATCGTGGAAAAGTTAATTTTTTTCTGTAATTTAATTCAAAAAGTGGAACTTTCATATATTCTAGATTCATTACACATAAACTGAAACATTTCAAGCCTTTTTTTGTTTTAATCTTTATGATTACAGCTTACAGCTCATGGAAATCAAAAATTCAGTATCTCAAAATATTAGAATAAAGAATTTATAATACAGCAATGTCGACCTGAGAAGAGCTCTAATCAGCTAATTAACTCAAAACACTTTTTTACTCAAAACACCATTGCTCAGTGGTTCAAAGTCCTCTTTTCAGATGCAAGTAAATTTTGCATTTCATTTGGAAATCAAGGTCCCAGAGTCTGGAGGAAGAGTGGAGAGACACAGAATCCAAGTTGCTTGAAGTCCAGTGTGAAGTTTCCACAGTCAGTGATGATTTGGGGTGCCATGTCATCTGCTGGTGTTGGTCCACTGTGTTTTCTCAAGTCGAGAGTCAATGCAGCATCTACCAGAAGATTTTAGAGCACTTCATGCTTCCATCTGCTGACAAGCTTTATGGAGATGCTGATTTCCTTTTCCAGCAGGACTTGGCACCTGCCCACGGTGCCAAAACTACTAGTAACTGGCTTGCTGACCGTGGTATTACTGTGCTTGATTGGCCAGCCAACTCACCTGAGCTGAATTTTGTCAAGAGGTAGAAGAGAGGCACCAGACCCAACAATACAGACGAGCTGAAGGCCGCCATCAAAGCAACCTGGGCTTCCATAACATCTCAGCAGTGCCACAGGCTGACTGCCTCCATGCCACACCACATTCATGCAGTAATTCGTGCAAAAGGAGCCACGACCAAGTATTGAGTGCATAAATTAACATACTTTTCAGAAGGTCAACATTTCTGTATAATAAATTGTTTATTCTAATATTTTGAGATACTAGATTTTTGATTTCCATGAGCTCTAAGCCATAATCATCAAGATTAAAACAAAAAAAAGGCTTTCAGTATTTCACTTTATGTGTAATGAATCTAGAATATATGAAAATTCCACTTTTTGAATTAAATTATGGAAACAATTAACTTTTCCACGATATTCTATTTTTTTTTTTAGATGCACCTGTATTTAGTATGAGATATACACAAAAACAGAAGAAATCAGGATGGGGCAAATACTTTTTCACAGCACTGTAACTCGCATTTAGTGAGTTACTAAATTTTCTTCACTAAAAAGGTAATGTGTGAGGTTGCCAAGTGTAGCTGTAGTTCAAACAATTTTTAGCACATGGCTATCAATCAATTAATGGCCAAATATATTGCTGCTTGCATTATAGTTAGGTGCACTTTTAGCTTCACCAGTGTTTCATTAAATATACCACTGCAAAATGCTTTCTTTAATGTGCATTCACATTAACTCACAATTTGACAAACACTAATTGCTATTTAAATATACACCCTAGACTACAAAGCATACTAAAGATTTTGAGCTCACCATTATACTCTCTGATTTCTCCTCAGCTGTCTCTTGCAGCAGACTTGTGAGCTGGCTTAAGTACTTCTGATTCTCCTCCAGAAGATGGTTAACTGTTTCACTGGAAAACAGAATGATTTAAAGTCAGTTATGGAATAAAACACACAGCCGTTCTGTGTTAAGTGAAATGTGTGCAGTGAGGAGTTACGCTTCATGTGGAGCTGGCAGAGACATGGGCAGGCGTGGAGAGCAGGACTGCTGAGGATGCTGAGGCCAGACTGAGAGAGAAGAGGATACATCTGCACTGTGGCTACGGGTGGTGTTCTGTGCCTGCAAGAATACACACATTCCCTACTTACTTAACACAGCACTGTTATGAAGCAGCTGAACATGCATTACAGAAATCTAATATGAGGAGTTGGTTGAATAATCTGTCAGTGACTCAATTTGTATGAAATCAGTTAAAGTACAATACTCACACATGCAATCTTCAGTAAGTGCCAGAATTCCCTCTGTCTCTTCATCTGCATCTGCATAACAGTGCCATCTGCTTCCTTTATGTTCTCTAGAGTTTTTTCAATCTTCGGGAACAATTCAATAATCTTCTGTTTGCTCTGCAGAATTTTACTGGGGAAAAAAGAAGCACAGTATCTTTACAAATGAGTTACAAGTTGTTAATACACTATATATGGCCAAACGTTTGGGGACACTTGACCATCACACCCATATGTGGGTCTTCACCAAACTGTTGCCACAAAGTTGGAAGCACACAATTGTATAGAATGTATCCAGGCCTTCTTGCCCAACATCAGTGCCTGACCTCACTAATGCTCTTGTAGCTGAATGGACAAATTTCTTCAGCCACACTCCAAAATCTAGTGGAAAGCCTTCCCAGAAGCGTGGAGATTATTATTGCGGCACAGGGGGGGACTAAATCTGGAAAGGGATATTCAAAATGTACAAATGGGTGTGATGGTCAGGTGTCCAAAAACTTTTGGCCATATAGTTTATGAATGTTAAATGTCTCTATGACACTAAATATTAGTATCTGGATTTTTTATTCAGTTATAAAGATGTTTTGTCACTCTTCTGAGAAACATTGTCAGAATATATCAGTTGTCTGATCCTTTGGATCCACTGTCAGTGTTTTGCGCAGACTATCTTTTTTAGATTGTTAGTTTGGTGTTCATGTGGAATCTGCCTGCTCTTTTGACAAAGGCTCAGGTTGTCCATGCACTCAGAGCTGGCCCATTCTCAGCTCAGTGGTTTAGTGCTCTGATCACAGGTCATGTGAGTCATATAGAAAATATTCATCCATGTACGCTGGTTTCTGGTAAAATGTCACAACAATCCAAACAGGAACAATTTGTTGTCTTTTGTGATATCTTGTATGCACTTAATGCCAATGGAGTTCACGTTTGGCTTCCACCTCCAAAAGATTACTTTTTTTTTTAACCATGGTACAATCCTGTTCCCTTGAAGATGTTATTCCATGTGGAAAAAGCAAGTAATCCCATTGTGCTTCTATTTTAAATACTTTACTGTATTTGAAATAGGTAGCGTTGAGACATGGCTCCAGCAAGAAAAAAACCTGTTCTGTACTGAGTTTTATTCTGTTGCCTGTGGTGCCATCCTGATCTAATCTTTTCCTTTCAGTTTTGATTGCCGCTGAAGTTGATATGCAGGTAAACACTGATATGGCATCCATAAGACACCTATAGTGTTGTAAACAAGTTTGTGGATTAATGCTGGAAACGCATGAGACCATCAAACGCGTCAGATGCAACCGGAACATACAAATAATGAGAACAGGATGACGTCCATAACAAAACTGCATGCAGAATTGGAATGCCCCTTACAAGTGTGACTCACACAGCGTTTAAACACTGGAAATTGCCTGCTTTTCAGTAGAGCTGTTGCTGCTTTTAGGATGAATGGTGGAACTGCAAGATTGAGTCATTTAGTCTAGACACCAAAACATTTCACCAAGAGACACTGAACACAACTTGGATGACAGGAAACCTTTACAAACATTCACGTGGAAACTGAGCAAAAGCAATAAGGTAAAGGTCATGTTGTTTTTGTTTCATGATAAGAACCATTTTAATTCTTTACCTGAGATGTGCATAGAGATCCTTCAATACTTTGTCTTGATTCTGTACAGTCTGAACAATTACTTTCACCATCTCAGAACTGTCACTGTAGCCATGCTGAGAGTCATTCACTGTGAAGAACAAGAATAAAACAGTTAAAAATTGCCCATGAAATTAAAATGGGCATTTTACATTTGTTTTCTTGTACAAATCTCTTGCCACTGTGAACTCTAATATGCCCATAAAATGTGTTTTGTAGATATTCCTATTTTAATTAGAAATATGAAATTTTGAAAATGAATCCTGTATTTGTCCAATCAAATGTTACATAAGTTGGGTGTCACTTTACAGTAGCAGCTAGTTAGCATCAAACATGGGCCATTTGTGTAGTTTTGAGGCAGCTTCCCAGAAGTTATTCCCTTTACAAACCATCCCATCTACCTAATATTCCATACAATTAAAGTGCCCTCCACTAATATTGGCACCCTTGTTAAATATGAGCAAAGAAGGCCGTGAAAAATTGTCATTGTTGTTTAACCTTTTGATCTTCTGTTAAAAAAAATTCACAAAAATTCTCTGCTCTCATGGATATCAAACAATTGCAAACACAACACAGGTTTATCCAAAAAAATATATCTCTGTTAAATATGTGTGCCACAATTATTGGCACCCTTTTAGTCAATACTTTGCGCTACATCCCTTTGCCTGATGAGGTTGGACAATACATGGCAAGGGATCGGAGACCATTCCTCCATACATAATCTCTCCAGAGCCTTCAAATTTCAAGGTCCACACTGGTGGGCTCTCCTCTTCAGTTCACCCCACAGGTTTTCTATGGGTTTCAAGTCAGGGGACTGGGATGGCCATGGCAGGACCTTGATTTTGTGGTCAGTAAACCATTTTTGTGTTAATTTTGATGTATGTTTTGGATCATTGTCCTGCTGGAAGATCCAACCACTGCCCATTTTAAGCTATTTCAAGCTGATGACGCTTGAGTTTGTTTTTGGATGAGAGCAGACCCTTCCAAACAACTTGTGGTGATGTCGGTGGCTTCACATTGTAGTTTTGGAGACTTTCTGATCCCAAAATGCAACTAACTTCTGCAATTATGCAACTTTAACCATCCTCTTCACAGGGCGTTGAGACAATATAGTCAGGTCCAACTGATTCATAACATTTCCAATTGACTGGAACTTCTTACTTATTGCCCTGATGGTGGAAATGGGCATTTTCAATGCTTTTGCTGTATTCTTATAGCCTCTTCCCATTTTGTGAAGCTCAACAACCTTTTGCCGCACATCACAGCTATATTCCTTGGTCTAACCCATTGTTATGAATGACTAAGGGAATTTGGCCTGTGTGTTACCTCTGTGAAACAGGAAGTCATGGTTGAACAATTTCCTGTTCCTAGTCACCCAGGTGCACTAAAAAAAAATGTAAAATATCAATGGGAATATATTTTTCTCATATGAATTCATAAGGGTGCCAATAATTGTGGCACATATATATTTAACAAGGATTTTTTTTTTTGATAAACCTGTTATGTTTGCAATTGTTTGATATCCATGACAGCAGAGTATTTTGTGATTTGTTTTTAACAAAAGATCAAAAGGTTAAACAATAAAGACAATTTTTCATAGCCTTGTTTGCTCATATTTAGCAAGGGTGCCAATATTAGTGGAGGGCACTGTATCTAACAGCTTAATAAACACTCGTCTTTAATCAAAAGCCTTACCAGATCTCCCACATCACACTTTTGTCACTTTGTCAATAAACAGATTATATTCAAGGTTATTCATAATACTACTTACTTTTGCATTTTGCTTTCAGTTGTTTGTAGAGTTCAATGGCTTTCTCCTCACTAGAATTAAATGAACTTAATATTAAGATAAAAAAAAAAAATAGACAAGTTTATAACTGGACAAGTGCAAAAGAATATTTACAGCTGCTCCATGACATCTCCTTGGCGCCGGGCATAAGGACTTCTCTGAAGCTCCACAATCTCAGAGTGCAAGGCCATAATCTCTTCATCTAGATGGCCAATCTCTGCAACCTTTAAAAAATAAAGCACAATCATCCATCGTTACAGCTGCTACAACTATAGAAAATGCCACTGCACACCTGCTCTTATGTCTAAACTGAAAACTAAAGGAAACATAGTTTTAAGAATTTAGATCTAATTTATAAATATACCTGTCCAAATGCAGCAGCTTTCTCTTCGTTGTCCTGCCATGCCTTTAGCATCTTTTCAGAAGCTACAAAGAATAAATAAACCTTTGAGATCATGTGTTATTTACTGTATTTTCTGGACAATATACATTGCACCAAAGTTTAACTGCAAACATAAAAATATCCAAAGAAATAAACTGAAAGATAAAATAATTGATGTGGCCTTTCAAGGGAAATAAAAAAAAAAAAGTAATTCTAGGACTTACATATTCCATACTGCATTTGATCACTGTACTTCTCCAGGTCATACTGGATACTACTCTTAAAGAAATCAAGCTTGGCTTTTAATTGCTGTGAACATGAAAACATCAGATTCTTGTATCTAGTGAGGTTGGTGTTGTACCGAAGAAGGCTCAACCTATAGAAAAGTACACAAGAACATGAAGAGACAAAAGCCTGAGAAAGAAACATAAACCTTAATTAACCGGTTATGTAGCGTTATCCTATACTTGACATACATGGCAGCTCTTTGGCCCTGGAAAAGGCGACTGTAGTCCTCCCTGAGGCCACAGATGTAGCTCACTGCCTCACCCCAAACTTTCTTAAGGGCATTTAAGGGAAGCTGGGTCTTGGTCTCGCGTACTAAAAATGATAAATGAAGAGACAACAACAGGAGAAAACATGAGTCTTATGACATATTGACAAAAGCCCATACATTGAAATCATGTTAAGAAAAGACATAAAAATAAGGGTGAAAACAGTTTCACATTTTTGCCCTTGTATTATTTTACTTTTCCCAAAACATTTTGACGTGAATTTTTGACGTGAATTTTAGAACAAACACCACAGAAAATAAAAGGAATAATCGTTCCACATACTGCGAAATAGCAATTATCAAAATTTCTGGATATACACACCAATGAAGTTCACGCTCTCTGGAAGAGGTCTGGCAGTAAATGGTCCAGTATACTTGGTTAGGCTCTTATCAAAGAGATACACTATGTAGCTGTCCCATCCTCTCTGATACCCAAAGGTGAAAAAGCAATAAATCAGATTAGAGATTCAAACCAGATAAAAAGACAAAACAGAAAACCTAGAACTCTCTTACAACTCCATCCAGAACACACTGTGCTGCAGGCTTTCTCGGGTCCAGCATGACTCCTGTCTCCTGCAGAAGCTCTTGATTCCCTTGTTCAATATTTGTCACATTCTCAATGCTTTGCTGCAGGGAGTGAAGGGTCTCCTCAGGGCTCAGACGGAAAGAATGAACCCCGGTTGTGGTCATGTTCAAGATGTGCACGACCTACAACAAACATATATATTAGTCAAAGAGAGTCATCTGCTGGCAACACTCACTAATTATACAACACAGCACACATGTAGGAATTTTGTGTAGTCACTGGAGTCTGAACAACAGACCTTCATGTTAAGTATTTGATCAAGTTGTGCGAAGCACTGTGGATGTTTAGTATCAGGGTGTATTACTCCTCCCCTTTGAACTGGATCCCACTTCAGCATCAACTGTAGCAAACACTCCAAAGGCTCCAACAGTGTGCTAATGGTGGACAACATTAAACATCACTCAGGTAGTCTCTTAGGATCATGGACATGCAGCTGAAAGATGTTTAGCACATCCACATGCAAATGTCAGACAGAAGGTTTGGCATATTGTTACCTGCTGAGATTATTGGGGTAAGGAAGATGAGTTGAAAACCTGACTTCTCCATTCATATCCTCTACAGCCATGATGTCCTTTGGGCCTTTGTTACGTACTTTGCTTGTCCTAGAGCACAATGATAACAAGGGTGACTACAAAGACCAGATGCACAAAAGTGTTATTAGTGCAAGCTTTCACCAATTCAAATCAATGACCAGGTCCCTTTATTTAAAATACAATGTTTGCACCAATTTGGTATGGTGTGTGTCAAACAGTAACTGGGAAGCAAATTGAGGCTGAATTGATTGGGGTATCAGTAAAGTCTAATACTACATATATTCTACAACTCGTTTATTAATGTTATACTGCTCTCTGTGAAACATTATCAATTGAATGTCCTCACATTCCTCCAGGCGTACACTTTGACTGTTTGTACAATACTGAATCATATTGTATTATATTGTACTCAACATACAAATTACACATAGAACCATTTCTAAATCATAACACATAATCATATCTTTCATACAACAGATGTTTGATCACTTATATAGATGTGTATAATTTTGTGGATATATTCACAGTTGCATAGAATATATTCCTAAAATCTGTACTGAATGAGTGCATTTAATTCTGTAATATTAGAAAAATGATGATGTAGCTACAGTGTGCTTAAGTATGTGTAATATGTTTCCGGAGAAAAGGGCCAGTTTTGTCTGTGCTGTCAAACACATCCCGTTTCTCCGTAGGTTTTGTGTAACTGCCTCTAAATGGGATGTGGTTACTGATCATCTTGTTAATTAGTATTTTAACACGTACTGGTATATTGGTGCAATATAGGGGTGGGCGGTATGACCAAAAGTCTATTTCACGGAATGAGTCATTTTATTTCATGTTAAAGATATATATCACGTAAAAAAAAAAATAGTCATTCCGGTAAATCAACTGTAAATCAATCGTATGCTTTGACATGCTTCATTTTAAGATGATAAAACAGGTTACGTGTGCTACCGCTGCTAGCAGGAATATTCGCGCGACAGTTTGCGAGTAACATTTTTCTGCTTTTTGTCAGATTTTGTAAACCCGAACCACGTCCATACCACCGATGTCGCGCCTCTTTTCATAACAAGTTCCTCCTCCTGCTCAGGATTGTTTTGTGGGACTTCTTCACCAGCGTGCTTATCTTTCTCCATGTTTTTCCTCTCACAATTACTCTTATGTACAGCTTCTCGATCGTTCTCACGTGCAGGAGCGCTACGCACAAAGTTAATCACGCCCACTTATTCACATTTCACAGTATGCACGGAATAGAAAAATCTGTAATGGTAGACATTTTATTCCGTGGTAACGGTATATACCGTCATACCGCCCAGCCCTAGTACAATATATGTATGCTTTGGAATTTTCAGTTCTAGTTGAAATCCAGACAAAAGCTTCAGAACAGCACGGCTTAGAGTATACACTCACCATCTACTTTAATAGCAACACCTGTACATCTGCTCATTTATGCAGTTATCCAATCAGCCAATCAAGTGGCAGCAGAGCAATGCATAACACAAATGCAGATATGCAGATACAGATCAAGAGCTTCAGTAAACATTCACACCAAACATAAGAATGGGCAAAAAGTGTGATCTCTGTGACTTTAACCATAGCATGGTCGTTGGTACCAGAAACGCTGCTGTCGTCTCTGGGCCAAAGCTTATTTAAAATGGACTGAGGCAAAGTGGAAAACTGTTCTACGGTCAGACGAATCAAAATTTTAAATTCTTTTTGGAAACCCTGGACGCCGCGTCCTCTGGACTAAAGAGGGACCATCCGGCTTGTTATCAGCGCTCAGTTCAAAAGCCTGCATCTCTGATGGAATGGGGGTGCATTAGTGCCTCTGGAATGGGCAACTTGCACATCTGGAAAGGCACCATCAATGCTGAAAGGTATATACAGGTTTTAGAGCAACATATTTTTCCATCCAGATTCCAACCCATCTTTACTTCTGAGACTCTGCCTCTCTAAGATACTCCTTTTATACCCAATCATGTTACTGACCTGTTGCCAATTAACCTAATTAGTTGCAAAATGTTCCTCCAGCTGTTTCTTTTTAGTAACACTTACTTTTCCAGCCTTTTGTTGTCCCCACCCCAACTTTTTTGAGACGTGTTGCGCGCCATCAAATTCAGAATTAACGTATTGTTTTCCTTAAAATGGTAAATTTCCTCAGTTTAAACATTTGATATGTTTTCTATGTTTTACTGTGAATAACATATGGGTTTATGAGATCTGCAAATCATTCATGAGATCTGCATTCTGTTTTTATTTACATTTTACACTGTGTCCCAACTTTTTTGGAATTGGGGTTGTATTTTAATTGTGCCAATATTGTCTCGTAAAGCCAGTATCACGGCTTTATTGCATCATCTCATGCCTGCTCTGCAGCGTGAGAAAATTGAGGATATAAATGCAGTGTACCTCAGTATGTGTAACACGCAATGCTTCTATAAAAAGAGGATATTTAAACAACTGATGGCAAACTGATGTCATTCACACCCTGTTTCTCAGTATGGCCTGTGTAACTATTTCTAAATCGGATGTGGTTGATGATCATGATTGGGTTATTTTAACGAGCTGGGATATGTGAAGAAAGAATTTCACTGTACTATAATGTATATGTGACAAATAAAGGTTTCTTCAGCAAAGCTCTGCTAAACAAACTAGTGTTTGTCTCAAATTCCATACTTATGTACTAGTTACTGAGTACTAACATTAACAGGTTTTTGAATTTCGAAAACCTCTTATGTCGCCTTCAAACCTACCGAAAGATCCGTTTTGTGTACTAGTCGTCTGGATTTTCTAGATTAGTAAATACCTTTGAATGTAAAATCAAGTTTTCGATTTGGGACTCAGCCCATAACAACAATTATGAGGACAGTAGAAAGTTTTAAGAGAGACAGAGCAACATTATTGTGCATAAAAACACTAAACATTTTACAGTTTGACTCGGAAACCTCATGGATAGGAATGTTTGATCTCTGATCTGCCTTCTACTGAGTGTCACTTTTAAGTCTTCTGGGGCATAAGATACACAGCGTGTGTGTGTGAATAATAATGACCTTGGCTTTACAGCTGTTTCTGCACGTACATGCAAAATCAAGTATAAACCAGGCTGCTTCATCTCAGGCTGTAATGCACCGCACACCTATACCAACACAATGCTTCTCACTAGACTGCTAAGTCAGTGCAAGAAATATTCATTTGGTTTTTCATCACTTACTTTACACACATGTATGTTACTGACATAATAAAATATTAAAATGTTACAGCAGTCCTATATTATAAATTTTGGACAAGGCTTGGGGTTGCAGAAAATTCTAAATGTCTATTCGGGGTCGACTGCACAACAAGTTTAAGAAGCCCTGACATGCTGGAATATTGGTACAACATACAATGGATATAAAAAGTCTACACACCCTTGTTTCCCTGCGCTGTTTCTTTACGTTTTGTAACACTGTAAATCTTGAGCGCAGATGAATTATGTTATGCAGTTTCAAAGTAACAATTCAACAATGGTGAATGAACAACTGTTTATAGCTGCTAGGTAAGTGATGGATGAGACTAACTTATTTCACAGACTTCCACAACAGTAAATTATAAACGGGTTAAAAGATTTCACTGTCACTGTTAATACAACTGCATAATCATTGGCAAATTGTGTTGCAGAAGACACTTTCAAACGTGTGGAAATACCCAACAACGGGGCAGTGTGATGTGGCACTGACAAGAAGCAAGGTCCTGTTTTTAATTCCTTACATAACATCCTGGCAATATGAGCAATATCAGCATCACAGACACAACATAGGTAAATGACATGACTACATTACAGAAAAGAGGAATGTTTAGAAGTCTTAAACTGAATTGTGTGAGAATTTAACAGTCATGGCCTGAAGTTGCCACATACCATTGCACAGGTTGCAGGTTATGTAGAAATGGACGAAAACCACAACTACACTCGAAAATCATTGTGCCAAAGCTCCAGTAGTCCACAGTGACTGTGTAGGGTTTGCTCTCAAATAACTCTGGGGCCTGAAACAAACCAGATGTAACTGTTAAACCAGTAGCTCTCTAAAATGTCATTGCTTTTACAAAGGATTATGTTGATACAACCGCTCAATTTAATTCTGCTTATTGGTTCAGTATTTATCACTACTCATTATTTTGTTAAAAAAAAACAACAACAAAAAAAAAACAACAGAATTTATAGGGAACAAAATCAGCATGGCTTTGTTTAATTTACATAAGGAAAAATACTTTAAAATATTCCACATCTATTCCTGTGGTCTCAAGCAATATACAACAATTTGCTATTAGCCTAGTAATACTAACATTCATTTATTAGCACATTTGCTCCAAGTTTTTTAGGTTAATAATGGGAAAAAAACAGGGTTTTAACTTGATGGTACTCTATTTAACTAACCAGTCCATCCAGGATTTCAAGATCTTGCGATCGCATAAATTAATGCAAAACCAAGCAAACTCTGCAATATTCGGAGGAGTTTGCAATTTTTCAAATTTGAGCCAAGATGTGTCATGTGGTCATCACAACACGTGAATCGAAGAGGGCTTTGGCTGAATGCGTGTATCGAACATGAGTACAGCTAAAAGGCCTCATTTACCAACAAACATAACTGCAAAACAACATGCAAAACAATTTTGTGCAATTGCAATTTCGCCAATTCAAGTAGTTTTCCGCAAAAAAAATGTACAAACACCTCCGCAAGTTGCATCACAAATTTCAAACACATATCACAGCAAAATCAAACACTTTTGAGGATATGTCTGTAATGGAGACCACAAAGCTCTTCTGTGAGTCACTATGGATAAGGGCATCTGTGTAATGCTGCAAAAGGTCAGAAGCATGTTTCAGGGACATCCCTAGTCATAATACACTATGAAGGACTCACCAGATACTGCAGAGTGCCCACAAACGATGTGCAAAGGCTCCCTTGATCCAGATCTTTTGCATAGCCCAGGTCTATTATCTTGTGGACAAGCTAAAAACACAAATAACCAGAGTAAGAACATTTTGCAGATGTTTACATATACAAACAAACAAAAACAAAAAAGAGATACCTTTCCATTGATTTCCTGAAGTACAATATTCTCTGGTTTTAAGTCTCTGTGAATGATTTTGTTTGCATGAAGATACTGAATTCCTGAACCTGTTAATACCAATAATGACTTTAGTGCCACAGAAATTATCTATGAAAATACTGCAAAACATGGAAGGTGTCATCTGAAAGGGAATACATTACCGACATCATTGAGTAAAGATAGCACCTCGCTTTCTTTTAGTCCACAGCAATTCTCAGGTTTGCTTAATAACTACAATAAAAAAAGAGGGATGAGATACAATAACAGAAATAAAAGGAGATACCTTTTCCAAGGCTGATTGTAATAAACTGAAGCACTGCAGGTAAAAGAAGCAAAATAAATAATGCATTAGGGCACCTTACGAAGGTCTCCCCTGGAACAATACTCCATGGCTAAAAGAGGCAAGTCATTCAAGGCAATGTGTTTCATCTCTTCAGGTACATCCCTTGCTGTCACTACGTTCAGGTGGTTCAACCTACCAAGAGAAATTCAGTACTGAAATATGTTTCAAAAACTAATCAGCATTACAGTTCTAATATATATCATCAAGTGTAAGTATGTATATGTGCATATACATATACATATATATATATATATATATATATATATATATATATATATATATATATATATATATGTATATGCACATATACATATATATATATATATATATATATATATATATATATATATATATGTATATATATGTGTGTGTGTGTACCCACACACACACACACACACATATATATATATATATATATATATATATATATATATATATATATATATACACACACTCACACACACACACACACACACACACACACACACACACACACACACATACACACACACACAGTATCTCACAAAAGTGAGTACACCCCTCACATTTTTGTAAATATTTTATTATATCTTTTCATGGGACAACACTGAAGAAATGACACTTTGCTACAATGTAAAGTAGTGAGTGTACAGCTTGTATAACAGTGTAAATTTGCTGTCCCCTCAAAATAACTCAACACACAGCCATTAATGTCTAAACCACTGGCAACAAAAGTGAGTACACCCCTAAGTGAAAATGTCCAAATTGGGCCCAATTAGCCATTTTCCCTCACCGGTGTCATGTGACTCGTTAGTGTTAAGTTTGGTGTTATCTCTCTCACACTCTCTCATACTGGTCACTGGAAGTTCAACATGGCACCTCATGGCAAAAAACTCTCTGAGGATCTGAAAAAAAGAATTGTTGCTCTACATAAAGATGACCTAGGCTATAAGAAGATTGCTAACACCCTGAAACTGAGCTGCAGCACGGTGGCCAAGACCATACAGCGGTTTAACAGGACAGGTTCCACTCAGTACAGGCCTCGCCATGGTCGACCAAAGAAGTTGAGTGCACGTGCTCAGCATCATATCCAGAGGTTGGCTTTGCAGAATAGACGTATGACTGCTGCCAGCATTGCTGCAGAGGTTGAAGGGGTGGGGGTCAGCCTGGCAGTGCTCAGACCATACGCCGCACACTGCATCAAATTGGTCTACATGGCTGTCGTCCCAGAAGGAAGCCTCTTCTAAAGATAATACACAAGAAAGCCTGCAAACAGTTTGCTGTAGACAAGCAGACTAAGGACATGGATTACTGGAACCATGTCCTGTGGTCTGATGAGACCAAGATAAACTTATTTGGTTCAGATGGTGACAAGCGTGTGTGGTCGCAACCAGGTGAGGAGTACAAAGACAAATGTGTCTTACCTACAGTCAAGCATGGTGGTGGAAGTGTCATGGTCTGGGGCTGCATGAGTGCTGCCGGCACTGGGGAGCTACAGTTCATTGAGGGAACCATGAATGCCAACATGTACTGTGACATAGTGAAGCAGAGCATGATCCTCTCCCTTCGGAAACTGGGCTGCAGGGCAGTATTCCAACATGATAATGATCCCAAACACACCTCCAAGACGACCACTGCTTTGCTAAAGAAGCTGAGGGTAAAGGTGATGGACTGGCCAAGCATGTCTCCAGACCTAAACCCTATTGAGCATCTGTGGGGCATCCTCAAACGGAAGGTGGAGGAGCGCAAGGTCTCTAACATACACTAGCTCTATGATGTCGTCATGGAGGAGTGGAAGAGGACTCCAGTGGCACCCTGTGAAGCTCTGGTGAACTCCATGCCCAACAGGGTTAAGGCAGTGCTGGAAAATAATGGTGGCCACACAAAATATTGACACTTTTGGCCCAATTTGGTCATTTTCGCTTAGGGGTGTACTCACTTTTGTTGCCAGCGGTTTAGACATTAATGGCTGTGTGTTGAGTTATTTTGAGGGGACAGCAAATTTACACTGTTATACAAGCTGTACACTCACTACTTTAAACTGTAGCCAAGTGTCATTTCTTCAGTGTTGTCCCATGAAAAGATATAATAAAATATTTACAAAAATGTGAGGGGTGTACTCACTTTTGTGAGATACTGTATATATATATATATATATATATATATATATATATATATATATATATATATATACACACACACACACACACACACACACACATACATACACCCACCCACATATACACACACACAGTACTGTGCAAAAGTTTGCTGTAGAGCAACTATGCCTTCAAAATAATGAAAATAAATGTTTCTACATTTAAAAAAAAAATACCATAAAGAGCAGTAAACAGTAGTAAATGAAAAAGTCAATATTTGGTGTAACAAAAAAATTATAATAAAATATATAGTAGTCTCCAGAACAATTTGTGCAGTTTTACAAGGAAATGAGCTGGTAAGTTTTATTGAGCATCTTGCAGAACCAGCCACAGTTCTTCTGGAGACTTTGACTTTCGCACTTTGCTCCTTATTTTTGCAGCAAAACCCAGCAGCCTTCATTGTGTTTTTCGTCTGAAAAGTGGTCTCATATGTAATATGCTGCTTTCTTTAATGACATACAAACATTTTTTGTAACATTTAATTTTGTGCTAGAAAACTAATGTTTGGTAATCTAAAATGTTTGTTGTACCGACTTGATAACTTAGAAGTCATAAAATAAAGAATCTATAACAAAGTTTGTACTAATTTAGGGTGCCTAAAACTTTTGCTCTGTCTGTCTATCTGTATGTATGTATGTATGTATGTATACTTTTTCATTATCTGGATCTCTCGACTCCATCTGTCTTTGTTCCTCGTATTGAGTTCAAGCCGACAGAGTTTCACAGCAATTTTCTCAGATGTTTCCTGTATAAAATATAAACACACAAATCATTTATTTTAACAGCTTTGATTACATGTTTATACAAAACAAATACAAAATGCTCTGTTTTGTAACCCGGCACAACATAACTGCATCATGAATGATTAAGAAATGAATTAGGGATGTACAGATCCAATACAGAATATCTGTACTGGGGCTCATGCTGTCCTGAAACATTAGATCAGTTTGGATTAGAAATCCTCTATTTCCATCCACTGATGGGACTATGTATGCTGTTGAGACACAACACAGATCTTATAGACATAAAATGCTTTTTTAAAAAATGTCTGCCTCTGATATTTCTCATAAAATACAACAGAAGCTGGTACACAGTCATTTACTAAGAAGACCTCAGTATCAGATTAATGCAGACCACAGATCGGTATCGTATCTAAAAGAAAAACTGAAAGCAATACACCACTAGAATTAGACAAACTTTAGTTCAATGTTGAAGGGAAAGGAACAGTTAAGACAAGCAAATAAATCAAATCTAAATTACACACCTGATGCTGATACAGGTAGACATGACCAAAGCCACCGGTTCCCAATCTCTCCTTCATTACCCAAGCTCCACAGAATTGAGTCTGTTTGAAAGGAGGTTTCTCCATCTATTCATAGCACAAAGAAATAATCTCTTATTGTTGTGAGAAAGCACACATTTCAGCCTTTATCGCAAACCAGTAAAAGTTGGAAAAGCTGCATATATCACATGCTCTGTATAGAGGGATTTTAAGTTACACCAAACATTGCAGCTAGCTAATTTTAATGGCATGTTTAGTTAAATGTTACCAGCAACAAAGTCATTATCACACGTTAGCTATCACCAAACATTACCCTTTCAATGTTTTAGGCTTACCCTTTCAGTGTTCTAGGCTTAATGTCATTGTTAGCTAGCCAACATTAGCTAACATGAACTCACCTTTGCTAAGCTTGAGCTACCAGTCTATGTTGCTAGCTTGATAGAACCAGCCCAATGTAATGTCGAGATTTGAATAACTTAAGAATTGAAGGTGTTGTTTCATAGAAAATAACTACGATATCCATTTCATTTTGATTATACAGCGAGTCAAGATAACTTGAGAAACAACTGGCATAGCTGGCTTAGATAGCTATACGTAAACAACTTGATGTTACGCCCCGCAGCCAATCAATTAGCAATGATGCTAACTACAACTAGCGACCTAGCTAGAGAGGTCAGCTTCCCATGACACCATTTGTGAAAGAAAAGCCCTTTAAGATGAAGATTAGACACAAAGTAGGTATAAATTAATACGGAAAACAAAGAATACTCTACTACACGCTGCTGACAACCACACCACAGATAAGCTACCTAGCTAACGTTACTACCCCAGCCGAAATCGAAACAAGTGCAGTGCGCATGCGTAGTGTAATCGTACGCTTTGGTTTCCTCTGTAGCTGATTTGCGACCAGTTTCCCTATACAAAACAACGTCTTTACGCCCCACCGTAGAAGAAGCTAAACTGAAGCCAGATCAGATCAGCGTCGCGGATAAATAATGTACTGGTCTTGTTTGACGTGTGCATTCATCGGTGTCAGAGTAGAAACAGGGCTATGCGCTACGGAGTGCATTAGAATGTGGGTTATTACTAAAACACCATGTTTTTGTATGTCGCTTGAACACATTACTGTATATTTGGTGTGTACGCATAAACACCACTGAAGTTCACTCATCTTCAGTTAGAAATAAATGTTGCATTGTTTTGTGTAAAAATCATGAAATATTTTTTTCATTCTCTTGTTCACCCTGTGACACAGACACAATTCCCCCTTTAACCTTCTTTTCCTTTCGGCTGTTCCCTTCAGGGGTCGCCACAGCGAATCATCTGCCTCCATCTAGCCCTATCCCCTGCATCCTCTTCTCTCAGACCGACTACCTTCATGTCCTCCTTCATTACATCCATAAACCTCCTCTTTGGTCTTCCTCTTGGTCTCCTGCCTGGCAGCTCTAACCTCAGCATCCTTTTACCGATATATTCACTCTCCCTCCTCTGAACATGTCCAAACCATCTCAACCTGGCCTCTCTAACTTTGTCTCCAAAACATCCCACATGTGCTGTCCCTCTGATGTACTCATTCCTGATCCTATCCATCCTCGTCACTCCCAGAGAGAACCTCAACATCTTCAGCTCTGCTACCTCTAACTCTTCCTCCTGTCTTTTCCTCAGTGCAACTGTCTCCAAACCATACAACATCGCTGGTCTCACCACTGTCCTGTACACCTTTCCTTTCATTCTTGCTGGTACTCTTTTATCACAAAACAGACCTGACACTTTTCTCCACCCATTCCAACCTGCCTGCACACGCTTCTTCACCTTTTTTCCACACTCCCCGTTGTTCTGGACTGTTGACCCTAAGTACTTAAAATCCTGCACCTTCTTTATCTCTTCTCCCTGTAACCTCACTGTTCCACTTGGATCCCTCTCTTTCACACACATGTATTCTGTCTTGCTGCGACTAACCTTCATTCCTCTTCTCTCCAGAGCAAACCTCCACCTCTCTAGACTTTCCTCCACCTGCTCCCTGCTCTCACTACAGATCACAATGTCATCCGCAAACATCATAGTCCATGGAGATTCCTGTCTGACCTCATCTGTCAGCCTGTCCATCACCACCGCAAACAAGAAGGGGCTCAGAGCCGATCCTTGATGCAGTCCCACCTTCACCGTGAACTCCTCTGTCACACCTACCGCACACCTTACCACTGTCCTACTGCTCTCATACATATCATGCACCACTCTAACATACTTCTCTGCCAATCCAGACCTCCTCATACAATACCACAGCTCCTCTCTTGGCACCCTGTCATATGCTTTCTCTAAGTCTACAAAGACACAATGCAGCTCTTTCTGACCCTCTCTGTACTTCTCCATCAACATTCTCAAAGCAAATATTGCATCTATAGTGCTCTTTCTTGGCATGAAACCATACTGCTGCTCACAAATGCTCACTTCTCCCCTTAGCCTTGTTTCCACTACTCTTTCCCACAACTTCATTGTATGGCTCATCAGCTTAATACCTCTGTAGTTTCCACAACTCTGCACATCTCCCTTGTTCTTAAAAATCGGCACCAAAACACTTCTCCTCCATTCCTCAGGCATCCTCTCACTCTCTAAGACCTTGTTGAACAACCTAGTTAAAAACTCTACTACCATCTCTCCTAGACACTTCCATACCTCCACTGGTATGTCATCAGGACCAACCGCCTTTCCTCTCTTCATCCTCTTCAAAGCTCTCCTAACTTCACCCTTGCTAATCCTTTCTACTTCCTGCTCAACAATATTTGCCTCTACTACTCTTCTCTCCCTGTCATTTTCCTCATTCATCAGTTCCTTAAAGTACTCCTTCCATCTTTCCCTCACCCTCCTGTCACCTGTCAACACATTTCCATCTCTATCTTTAATCACTCTAACCTGCTGCACATCCTTTCCATCTCTATCCCTCTGCCTCGCCAACCGATACAAATCCCTCTCACCTTCCTTACTATCTAACCTTGCATACATGTCCTCATAAGCTTTCTGTTTGGCCTTTGCCACCTCTATCTTAACCTCACGCTGCATCTCCCTATATTCCTGTCTACTTGCCTCCATCCTCTCACTGTTCCACTTCTTCCTAGCTAACCTCTTCCTCTGGATGTTCTCCTGAACTTCCTCATTCCACCACCAAGTCTCCTTGTCTTCTTTCCTCCTTCCAGATGACACACCTAGCACCTTCCTACCTGTCTCCCTGATCACTCTGGCTGTAGTAGTCCAGTCATCTGGAAGCACCTCCTGACCACCTAAAGTCTGTCTCAACTCCTCCCTGAAAACCGCAGAGCACTCTTTCTTTTCCAACTTCCACCACTTTGTCTTCTGCTCTGCCTTTGCTCTCTTCATCTTCCTCACCACCAGAGTCATCTTACACACCACCATCCTATGCTGTCTAGCTACACTCTCTCCTACCACTACTTTGCAATCGCTAATCTCCACCAGATTACAGTGTCTACATAAGATATAGTCCACCTGTGTGCTCCTGTCACCACTCTTATATGTCACCCTGTGTTCCTGCCTCTTCTGAAAGTACGTGTTCACCACAGCCATCTCCATACTTTTAGCAATTCCCCCTTTAACCAATCTTTCTAAATTAATAACATTAATAGGCGTACGAAATACAAAAAAAAAAAAAAACTTTGAGACACCCCCACTGAAATGATTAATGTGGCGGAAATTACACCTTATAATTTCCACCATATTAGCGGAAATTAAAAGGAATGAATCCAGTTTCTCATCAAAGTAGCTAGTAGCCAATAAAATGTGAGTAAACAAAGTAACCTAAGGGAAGCGAGCTTGACACGGACCTTTCATGAACATCGTTAATAGTGTAATCATTGCGCAAAAATAATCCTACAGTTGCAACCAAAATTATTCAACCCCCATTGCAAATCAGGTTTATTGTCAAAATTTACAGACTTTCAGCTGTTTGCAATGAACATTGAAATAGTTCAACACAACGAAAGCTTAAAGTGGTTTCCCCAAATTCAACTGAAAATGCAACTTATAATGACTTCTCCGGTCTCAAAATTATTCAACCCCCTGAAGAGAATCCCTCACAACAGCACAAATATGCAAAATAGGAGTTGTCTCAAGCACACCTGATGCAAGGGCTTCATTAGTTGCACCAGGAATGCTTGAGCTGGAACACATGAAATACCTGAACTGGCTAGGGGTTTGTTGAGTGTCACATTTGTCACAAGTTGCATGTTAGAAATATGGCTAGTTCAAAAGAATGGTCCAAAAAGTTAAGAGAAGAGATCAGTGCCCTTCACAAACAAGGAACAGGATACAAAAAGATAGTGAAGGCACTGAATGTTCCTAGAGACACAGTTGGAAGCATAGTTCGCAAGTTAAGGGAACAGTGTTTACACTACCTGGAGAAGTGGGCAGAAAAAGGAAGCTATCAACGGCTGCAACCAGATTTCTGAGAAGGCAGGTTGTGAAAAACCCTCGAGTGACTGCAAAAGACCTGCAGCAAGACTTGGTGGCAACAGGCACTGAGGTTTCAGTGAGCACAGTATGGTGCTTACTAAACACAGAAGGTTTCCATGCCAGAACTCCACGATGTACACCACTACTGACCCAAAAGCACAAGAATAGTCGGCTCAAAATCATATAAATAAGCCATAGAAGTTTAGGGATTCTGTTCTGTGGAGCGATGAAACAAAACTGGAACTTTTTGGCATGATGGATCAGCGGTATGTCTGGAGGAAGAAGAATGAAGCATACGCTGAAAAGAACACTCTGCCCACAGTCAAGCATGGTGGTGGCTCAGTGATCCTCTGGCACTGGAAACCTGTAGTGTGTGGAACGCAAGATGGATTCATTGAAGTATCAGGAAATCCTAGGAGAAAACGTCATGCCATCTGTGAGGAAGCTGAAACTTGGGCATCATTGGACCTTCCAACAGAACAATGATCCCAAGCATACCTCAAATTCCACCAAGGCTTGGTTGCAGAAGAAGTCCTGGAAGATTCTACAGTGGCCATCAGTCACCTGACTTGAACCCCATAGAAAATCTCTGGTGGGATTTGAAGAAGGCGATTGCAGCACGCAAACCCAAGAATATTACTGAACTGGAGGCCATTGCTCATGAGGAATGGGCTAAGATTCCTCAGGAATGCTGCTAGAAGCTGGTGTCTGGCTATGCATCATGTTTGCAGCAGGTCATAACAGCAAAAGGGTGCTCTACTAAGTATTAAAGATGCTTGCCATGAAGGGGTTGAATAATTTTGAGACTGGAGAAGTCATTATAAGTTGCATTTTCAGTTGAATTTGGGGAAACCACTTGAAACATTCTTTGTGTTGAGCTATTTCAATTGCTTTTGTTTGATTTGTTCATTGTAAACAGCTGATAGTCTGTAAATTTTCAAAATAAACCTGATTTGCAATGGGGGTTGAATAATTTTGATTGCAACTGTATAACCAGCCACAAAGTATTTGGAATGTTCTTAAAGGTTTTCAATTTGGGTTCAAACCTCAATCAATCAATCAGTTAGCCAATCTGTCAATTAGTCAGTCAGTCTATCTATCTATCTATCTATCTATCTACCTATCTATCTATCTACTGTATATCCACAACACAGTAAAAAAGTTAAGTACATTACATGTTTGCTCAATCCATGTTCAGATGAATGGTAATGACTTCATGTTCATAAAATACTTCTATTCATGTAGTATTAACATGATCCAATTACATTATAAAATCACACAAGGATGTTGGCTCTGTCAGAAAGAAATTACTATATTATTAAATTTACTTAATTAACTTGTGGCAGGATATAGCACAGTGGCTAACATTGCTGCCTCACAACAGGGTCCTTTGAAAATACATGATCAAATCATGTTAGCCTACAAAAACAAATTGTGGTAATGTAACTTCATTTGTTCATTTGTAACCAATGTAAACATTTGAATTAATTAAATCCAATAAACTGTTTAACTTCCTGTTTGGTCATAGTGCAATTTTTCTTAAGAAGATTCATTTTTATTTAAGAAGATTGTTCTTCTCAAGAATATATACCTCAGCCAAATTTTAAATATGTAAAAGAGGTAGAGCAAATGAGAGACATCAAGAAATACCTATTAATACCTATTGCAGTAATATTTCTATTGAGTTCTGTAGAAGAAATATTAAACAGATGAAAAAATGTGGGATTTGTTCTATACCTGACGTACAGAATAAATCTTGAATCGATATTAACACATCATGATGCATCCTTGTCAGTCACAAAATCAGTGAATAATTGCTGTTCAGCGAGATCCTTCTGCAGCTTTAGATTTTGTCTGCCCATGTATTTTTTTTTCAGTCTTCACTTATCTTCACACGTACACACAGCGTCCCAAACATTTGAATTAATTAAATGCAAGGAACTACCCCCCACCCCCACCCCCACCCCACCCCACCCCACCCAATATGGTGTATTAACTTGAGCTCAGCCAATGTTCTATGTGGGTTAACAATTAACAGGAAAACATCCTTCTTTCTATTGTTAAAATAACAGACTTTAAAACCTTTTTATGGGGAGG
Source organism: Cranoglanis bouderius (assembly GCA_023630585.1). Taxonomy (NCBI): domain Eukaryota; kingdom Metazoa; phylum Chordata; class Actinopteri; order Siluriformes; family Cranoglanididae; genus Cranoglanis; species Cranoglanis bouderius. Next base: position 15,678,529 of record CM042536.1, on the reverse strand, counting down.
TTACATGACCTGAAAGGTACTGTGTTGTAGGCCTGACCCATTTAATCCTTCTTCCACCTTCAGAAGTTGTATTATATGTAACAGGATGTTTATTATCTGTTAGTGTGTGTTTGGATTAAGATGTGTATATTCTCAAGAGTGTCTATGCTGGGGAATAGTAGATAGTGGACTATAAAGGGTCCCTGGGTGAAGACACTAAACAGTAAACAAAATAGCAAAGGGGCCAATCAAGACCAAGCACTACACATTTCGTCTCCCACTGTGTAAACAGTTTAACTTCCTGTTCGGTCATAGTACATTTTTGATGATTCATGATTCATTTCATATTTATTCAAGAAGACTGTTCTTCTCAAGAATATATATATATACATATATATATATATATATATATATATATATATATATATATATATATATATATATATATATATATATATATATATATACACGCAAATAAGTAAAAGAGGTATTGCAGTTGAGGGACATGAACAAATACCTATTAATACCTATTGCAGTAATATTTCTGGTGAGTTCTGTAGAAGACATATTACATGAAAAAATGTGAGATTTATTCTATACTTGAAGTATAGAATAAATCTTGACTTGATATTAACACATCATAATGCATCCTTGTCAGTCACAAAATCAGTGAATACTTGCTGTTCAGCGAGATCCTTCTGCAGCTTTAGATTTTGTCTGCCCATGTATTTTTTTTTCAGTCTTCACTTATCTTCACACGTACACACAGCGTCTGATATTTCATAGTGTACAGGAAGTCTGTTCAGACAGGATAATGACAGATTGCTTGACTGAACATACAAGGTGTTTGGTCACTAAAATGAATACACTCATAGCATGAAATAGCAAAGAGTAATTCTTCTTATATATAATATAATACTATATAATACTATATGTACTATAGCTCTATAATTCTAACACAAAATATGAAAAAAAAAATACACACACACACACACACACACACACACACACATATATATATATATATATATATATATATATATATATATATATATATATATATATATATATATATATATATATATATATATATATATATATAAACAAATGGGATACAGTAAATTAAAAGACAAAACAAAACAACAAAGTTAGATCTTTAAATGCAACCCTGGAACTTTTATGATATGCTGAACAGGAAATACTTGCAAGTGTAACGGATGCGCTGTTTCCAACTTGTTACACAAGCACCTACACATTTTCAGTGAGAACACAATGATGTCATTTAGTTTCATGTTCTCTCAGTCCTGAAAACCCCCACATATCTCTAACCAATATTTCTGTAAACAACAACACAATGCTGTTCACATAAGTCCAGATTGACCCAAAGAAAAAAAGAAAGGCAGTAAAGAGTTAATTAAATACTGTAGGTGTTATCTCATCAGCCAATCATATGGCAGCAGTGCAATGCATACATTCATTCAGTTCAAGAGCTTCATTCAAGAGCTTCAGTTAATGTTCGCATCAAACATCGGAATGTGGAAAAATGTGATCTCTGTGACTTTGCAATATTTGCCCACTCTTCTTTGCAGAACTGCTCAAGTTCAGTTAAATTTGATGGTGACCATTTTTGGTCTAGTCTTCAAGTCATTCCACAGATTTTCAATGAGGTTTAAGTCTGGGCTCTGACTAGGCCATGCAAGGACATTCACCTTTTTCTCCTTCAACCACTGTGTGGTCAGTTTTGCTGTGTGCTTTGGGTCATTGTCATGTTGGAAGGTAAATCTTCTTCCCATTGACAACTTTCTGGCAGAGGGCAGCAGATTTTCCCCAAGAATTTGATGGTATTTTGCCCCATCCATTTTTCTTCTATCCTGACAAGTGCTCCAGTCCCTTCTGCAGAGAAACACCCCCATAACAGGATATTACAACCTCCATGCTTTACTGTAGGAATGGTGTTATTTGGATGGTGAGCTGTATTGGATTTCTGCCAGACATATCGTTTGGTGTTGAGGCCAAATAATTCATCTGACCATAACACCTTTTTTCATATGGCCTCAGAATCTTCAAGGTGCATTTTGGCAAAGCTCAATCGTGGGTGTTTTTTTTCTTGCAACCCTCCCATACAAGCCACATTTGTGGAGAATTTGTGATATTGTTGTCACATGCACACAATGACCACTCTTTGTCATAAATTCCTGCAACTGCTTCAGAATTGCTGTAGGCCTCTTGGTAGCCTCTCTGACCAGTTTCCTCCTGGCTCTTTTATCCAGTTTGGAGCGACATCCTGATCCAGGGAGAGTCTGTGTTGTACCAAATACCTTCCACTTCTTAATAATAGACTTCAATGTGCTTCTAGGCATTGATAAAGCCTTTGAATTTTTTTTTGTATCCATCTCCTGACTTGTGCCTGTCCGCAGCTTTATCCCGGAGATCTTTTGACAGTGCCTTGGCACCCATAGTTGATTGTTTGCTTCAGTTGCACTACAAAATGCTCCAGGAAAGCTCTTTTCATGCTGAGCTAATCAAAATGACCACAGCTGATCACAGTTGAAAGTCAAATGGATTTGTGTGCCACTGAGAAGGTGATTAGCTACACCTTATTGAGCTTACAAGTCATTTTTAGGAGGGGGGGGGGGTGATCCTTTTTCAGTGATTCTGGTTTTTACATTTTTCTGACATGTTGGTGTTATATCTTTCGCTTGGATGTTATAAGCTGCACTGAGTACAGCTGGATGAAACAAAAACTGTGTCCATCTTCATTTCAATCTGAAAAGCAACAAAATGTGATTATTTTAAAGGGGGGGGGGTGATTATTTTCTATACCCTCTGTATATTATATACACACACATTACATATACACACACACACACACACACACACACACACACATATAATATATATATATATATATACAGGTGCATCTCAATAAATTAGAATGTCGTGGAAAAGTTCATTTATTTCAGTAATTCAACTCAAAGTGTGAAACTCGTGTATTAAATAAATTCAATGCCACAGACTGAAGTAATTTAAGTCTTTGGTTCTTTTAATTGTGATGATTTTGGCTCACATTTAACAAAAACCCACCAATTCACTATCTCAACAAATTAGAATATGGTGACATGCCAATCAGCTAATCAACTCAAAACACTTGCAAAGGTTTCCTGAGCCTTCAAAATGGTCTCTCAGCTTGGTTCAGTAGGTAAGCCACAAACATTCATTGCCAAAGAAGCTGGCTGTTCACAGAGTGCTGTATCCAAGCATGTTAACAGAAAGTTGAGTGGAAGGAAAAAGTGTGGAAGAAAAAGATGCACAACCAACCGAGAGAACCGCAGCCTTATGAGGATTGTCAAGCAAAATCGATTCAAGAATTTGAGTGAACTTCACAAGGAATGGACTGAGGCTGGGGTCAAGGCATCAAGAGCCACCACACACAGACGTGCCAAGGAATTTGGCTACAGTTGTCGTATTCCTCTTGTTAAGCCACTCCTGAACCACAGACAACGTCAGAGGCGTCTTACCTGGGCTAAGGAGAAGAAGAACTGGACTGTTGCCCAGTGGTCCAAAATCCTCTTTTCAGATGAGAGCAAGTTTTGTATTTCATTTGGAAACCAAGGTCCTAGAGTCTGGAGGAAGGGTGGAGAAGCTCATAGCCCAAGTTGCTTGAAGTTCAGTGTTCAGTTTCCACAGTCTGTGATGATTTGGGGTGCAATGTCATCTGCTGGTGTTGGTCCATTGTGTTTTTTGAAAACCAAAGTCACTGCACCCGTTTACCAAGAAATTTTGGAGCACTTCATGCTTCCTTCTGCTGACCAGCTTTTTGAAGATGCTGATTTCATTTTCCAGCAGGATTTGGCACCTGCCCACACTGCCAAAAGCAGCAAAAGTTGGTTAAATGACCATGGTGTTGGTGTGTTTGACTGGCCAGCAAACTCACCAGACCTGAACCCCACAGAGAATCTATGGGGTATTGTCAAGAGGAAAATGAGAAACAAGAGACCAAAAAATGCAGATGAGCTGAAGGCCACTGTCAAAGAAACCTGGGCTTCCATACCACCTCAGCAGTGCCACAAACTGATCACCTCCATGCCACGCCGAATTGAGGCAGCAATTAAAGCAAAAGGAGCCCCTACCAAGTATTGAGTACATGTACAGTAAATGAACATACTTTCCAGAAGGCCAACAATTCACTAAAAATGTTTTTTTTATTGGTCTTATGAAGTATTCTAATTTGTTGAGATAGTGAATTGGTGGGTTTTTGTTAAACGTGAGCCAAAATCATCACAATTAAAAGAACCAAAGACTTAAACTACTTCAGTCTGTGTGCATTGAATTTATTTAATACACAAGTTTCACAATTTGAGTTGAATTACTGAAATAAATGAACTTTTCCACGGCATTCTAATTTATTGAGATGCACCTGTATATATATATATATATATGGGTCTTGTATGCTTAATAAAAAGCATGTTGTGGGAACTATTTGTCTTGCTGTCTTTATGTATAATTTATTGAACTTAGAAATTGTGTCATATAAGATGGAGAACTAGCTAACATAAAGTTATCAATATTAGTGAAGAAATTAATACCATATTAGGAACATTTCCTCCTACACTTATTTACCATGTTGAAAGTAGGAAGTGTCTTGACTCACACCTCACGAATCATCACTTCCCATTCTCAGAATATCCCATATACATGCCTCCTATTATTAAAAAAACAAAACATGTATGAGTTTCCTTTAGTCCCGCCTCTCACAGCCAATCACAGGCTCTTAGTGCAATATAAAGTCTGAGACCAACAATCTAGAAACTAGTGGCATCAAAGGAAACATCTAGTTTCCACTGACGGGTCAAAGAACAAAAATAACACCAGGGACCAACTGTGAGGAAAATCTCTGAAATTGATTTCTGAAAGGTAAGCACTGCTTTTATATTTTAATTCACATTTTTTTCCTGCAAATGTTTACTTATTGTACAAACCTACAGCAAAGACCGGCACAGAGATTCCTTAAATATCTATTGTGAAACAGTATACTGCTGCAATGCTAATGTATGTCTAGAATATCCATCTCAGTGAAAACATTTAGAATGTTTAACATGATCAAAACGAGTTTCAGTGCTAAACTGAGGGTTTACTCAACATTTTTTAAGGGAAAAATTTGCCTTTATTCATTTGAGCTGTTTTTACTTAACTTGGTTGCATAATCTGAATTAATAAATGCACAAACTTATATTTTAATTTATTTTATTTCTATGTATGTATGTATGTATGTATGTATGTATGTATGTGTCTATCTATCTATCTATCTATCTATAGAAAATATTCTTTGTTCTTCTGCAAAACATTCTTCTAAAATGTTTCCAGTGTACAACATGGTTGCAGTTGTTCTCACATGTGGTTTCATGTGTGTCTGTTTCACAGACTCCATATAAGGCAGTCATCAGTTTGTGGTGAAAATGTTGTTGCTGATCACATTATTAATGACGTGTTCATTTCATGAAGTTGCTGAGGTGGGGAGCAAAAAGCAGAACTATTCATTCTTGTTTCCAAAATTAAGGAACTAATTTTGTTAGACTTGATGACACTTACTTTTTTCTGTCTGGTTTCCTTCCTTCCTCCTTCAGTCATCTAAACAAAAATATTGGCCATCGATAAAGAATGTCATTGAACCAGTGAAAGAGGTTAAACAGCATGGTAAGTCCATAACTTGTAAAACTCATTATCATAAACTAATCTCCCCTAAACAAAACTGAATGTGTTAGTTATGTGTTCACCATCCTGAATGGCATTCTCATTCTCTTCTCTGCCAGATGTTCAGTGCCTGGCTGAGGGCAGTAATGGGAATGAATACAGAGGTACGATCTCTGAAACATCCAAGGGTTTCAAATGTCTCTACTGGGATCAAATTCACTATATAGGAAAGACAGCTGTTTCCCAAGGACTTGGATCACACAATTATTGCAGGTAGTGCTCAGTGTCATTACTAAAAATAAAGTGCCATAAAGTGTCTTCACCCTCACATTTATATGTGTATACTGCAAAAAAAAAAAAAAAAAGTCTAAATTGGGGAGTGGATGGGTGAGTAATAAAATGAAAACATTAGTTAAGCTATTGTTTATGGTCACTGTGCGTGGGAACTAGAAGATTGAAATCCTTCTTCCCTAAAATAATCATAAGATTGCACTTATGTGTCAGTCTGTGAGTCATGTTTTGAATAAGAAGTTCCTAGATTTGCACTTGGTGGTGATTATGACTTGGCATTTTTCCAGAAATCCAGATAACAGAAGTAGGCCATGGTGTTGGGTTCGGCAATACACACGGAAAGTTCGCAAATATTGTGATATTCCACAGTGTGAAGCAAAGACAAGTGAGTTTTAAAAAAAAAGCCATTATTGTTATTTTAATATTTGTGTAAATAAAGGAACTAATACAGAATATACAGAATAATTGATTCACTATTACTTCCTTTTTATGTTTTTCTATATGAATTTGTCCTACCCAGATACCCCAAATCAGGACACTGGTAAGACATTCTAAATTAATCCAGTTTTTCAATTATTCAAGTTACATTTCAAACTGTACAGCCTCAGTGTTCTTCTTGTAAGTGCTATGTTTTAAACTTTCAGAAATGACATGTGGTGAACAAACCCCAAAAAAGAATTTTAAGATTATAGGTGGATTAAGGGCTTCAATAGAGTCTCAGCCTTGGCTGGCATCCATCTTTAAAGATGATTTGTTTATCTGTGGAGGCACACTCATCGCACCCTGCTGGGTCCTCAGTGCAGCCCACTGCTTCCCTAATGGGTATGTCATGCATCTCAGATTAAATTTTATTTGTTGTTCAACAGTATGATATGCAGTGATGTCACACTGCTTTCTGCATTCAAACAGCAAAAGAACAAGAAAGGACCAATATTCTGTCTATTTGGGAAAGGATGCCACAAATGAAACCAATGTGAGAAAAGAGCAGAAGTTTGAAGTAGCCAAACTTGTGCTTCATCAGGATTTTGACTATGAAGTACAGGATTTTAACAATGACATAGGTATGCACGCTACATTATCATAGCCTAGAGCACAATTTCCTTTCTTTTCTATGACTTATAGCAAAATCTGCCTACAAATTGTAATGCTTTTCTGATTCCACAGAGTATGTGATACCACTTTGTGTTAATAATGCTATGCTATTTGTGTGTTCAGCTCTGTTGCAGATTGTGGACAGCAATGGACAGTGTGCACAGAAGACACCCTCAGTGAGGACAGCATGTCTTCCCCCAGCTCAGCATATGGTGCCCTATGGATCCTTATGCCACATTGCAGGCTATGGCCATGAGATAAATGGTAAGTCAAATTATTTATTTAATGTTAGCTTTATTAATAATATGTTGTTTTAAATGTTTTTTTTTTTTTTTACCGTAATTATATAATTTAAATACTATTAAATGTTCATATAAACAAAGAACACTTTATGAATTTGCACTATAATTACTGTTTTGGTTTTCTTTGTTCAAGATGAAATTCCTGGTACCTTCAGATATTCCCGCTACATGAAAGAGGCTCGGGTTCAGACTCTCTCCCCAAGTGTCTGTGGGAGCAAGGACTACTATGGAAACAGGGTCACTGAAAACCAGTTCTGTGCAGCCAGTCACAAGTGGACAGAGGATGCTTGTCAGGTATGATGTCAATTACTACTAACTCCTTTTTTTCTTTTCTTTTTTTAATACTATTGTATAAAAAAAAATACTATGTAAAATACTTGTTGTGCTTATTGTAAAGTCACTTTTCTCACATATGTGACCTCTCTTTTTACTCATGACAGGGAGACTCCGGAGGTCCTCTGTTGTGTGAAGTGAATGGCCGAATGTTTATCTTTGGGGTCATCAGCTGGGGAGATGGTTGTGCCACCAAATCTAAACCAGGTGTCTACACAAAAGTCACCAACTACAACAACTGGATTGCAAAACAAACAGGCCTGCTCACCTTCACTAAAGGCATCATGTACCCACGTAAAGATTAGCTGTGTTACTCGATGTAAGCACTTTGAAGTTGCACATATAATGCTTATTAACTAAGAGTTTGGCATGCAGACTCCAGCCTCTGGAGAAAACATTCCAATTTTTGATTATCACTGTCTAAATCTCATCTCTTGTTGTCCTTTAGTATTAACTAAATGATTGGTATTAACTAAATGATTATGAATAGTATAAATAGTATTCTTATTAATTACAATGACAGAAACTTCAGGAACAGTGAAACAGCACTTTTGACCTTTGACGAAAATGGTATGATGTCATTGAACCATTGTAATATGCATCGATAATATGTATAGTATTTATAGTTATATAATTTATAATCTAATTTATTTAATATCACATTATGTTCCATTTATGTTCCATTATATAATTTACAATCTAATTTATTTAATATCACATTATGTTCCATTTGTAAATGAATGTCCAAGCAGCATTGCTGTGTGTGGCACCAAAGATCATAGGAATCAACTGCTTTTTTCATCATTTTTATGTCATGTTTGATGTATTAATTCACACGTGTTGTGTATTTAGGCTTTATTTACTGAAGAATCTCAAATGAAAGATAATATGTAGTATAATTCAATGAAGAAATGCCCATGGATGCATACTGTACTTCAAATATGTATGCTTTATTTTTAACTATTTATATTCCATTTGTATTGTATTTATGAATAAATATATATTTTTTTTATGCAGTGTGCAGGTTTTTTCTTTATGCTTTAGTTTCAAGCACTGTGAAACTTTTTTAAGCCATAAGATACCTGGTCATTTGCTATTTGTACAGTTCTTACATACTGAATACTTACAATTTTAAATTTAAACACAGACCCTACTGCTTGTTTTGCCACAGATCTGGTCTGGTCTTGGATTTTATGGGGCTCTAACATTCTTGGTTTGAAACACTCCAGTGTAGCTTTGGCAGTATGCTTAGGGTTGTTGTAGTGTTGGAAGTTGAACCATCTCAGTCTTAAGTCTCTGGCAGAATGGTTTTCTTCTAAGATCTAAGAATTTCTGCCAATGAAAAGCATCCCACCAACATGCTTTACTGTGGGGATGGTGTTCTCAGGGTGATATGTAGTGTTGGGTTTCTGCCAAATGTCTCATCATACCAGAAAATCCATTGAAGGCAAATAGTACATAAATAGTAAACATCCACAAATAGGACTGTAAGCAAGCCCACATTGACCAGTAAATTGCTCTTGTGTCAGCAAGAAGATAGAGACCTATGTGTCTTGAGAATAGCCATGAAAGCTAGGCTGTAAACTTTTAATAATTTATTTATTATAATTACAATTTTTACTTATGTTAACACAGCCATTTTAGAGTGCAAGGTGTCCTGCCTTGAATTTTCTCACACTTAGTTTTGATAAAGACAGTCATGTCTTCCAAATAATAAATACTGGTTGCTGAATGTAAATGAATAAATAAATGTTGCCCCTTAATATCTGGCTGAAGTACTCCATCTTTCTGCAAGCTGTTGTTTAGCATAATGATGCTAATTTTGCTGTGTACCTTTTCATTATGTCATATGCTTTATTGTATCACCCCACATATCTCTGCACTCCCTGTGCTCTGTAGTTTTTGCTCTGTTTTGTTCTTTTCTTCTGTAGTATGTCAGTATGCTTGTTTACTTTTGTTATCCTGATATCCATTGAGAGTCTTCTTCCAACATGTTCTATGTTCTTCACTGATTATCTAAGTGACCTTGGTCACTTAATTATTGTAATCATTATCATTATTGTTCTAGTGAATTTTTCAGAAGAGCCAGAATGACACTGTGCCCTTCTCTGAATTAATGCAGCATGCTGACATATTCACAGGACTCAGACAGCTGCATGTGGCAGTCGTGGCTAGGTACTGGGGCAAAAGGGATTTCTCAGCTCTAAATCCAAATGGAAATAGTTTCCTATAAAAGATCATAGATTACTGTAAACTGTCCTATAACCAAGACCAAGACAGTGGCAGCTGCAGATGTTTTGCTTAACAAATTATGAATCTGATATTATGGGAAAGCTAGCTGTTAATCATACAAGCATCCTAAGGGTCATGGTCATATAATGGCTTTAGGTGGAAAAAACTAAAAACGTGGGTGAAACTGTACAAGCAGCAATGGTGGCAGTAACCTGATCAGCTACACACAATTTCATTCATTGTTCCACAATACACCATCGATGGAACACTTTAGTCTTTAATATTCAGCATGCATGTATCATGCATGTATTTTTTAAATTGCTACAGCTATATTTACTTAGTTTAGTATTTTAGCAACAATGTTATTTTTTTATATTGCTCTTTTCCTATATATTTTATGTATTTTATTAAATTTTTTAATCTTTTACATCTTTCTTTCTACTTTCATTATTTTTTATATTCCTTTAACTTTTTCAGTTGTACGGTACCTCTGGGCAACATGAACAATTTTGGCTTGCTGCAACAAAAAACAACAACCGATTGCTGAATCCATTCTTCAAGAGGGGAGGAGCCAATACTGACCAATAGAAAAGCAAAAATTGGTCATCCACTGGCAGCCAATTTGTCTTGTTGCGAGGTGGGACCTCCATGGATCAGACTTGTTTGTCCAGCACATCCCACAGATGCTCGAGTGGATTGAGGTCTAGGGAATTTGGAGGCCAAGTCAATGCCATGAACTCTTTGTCGTGTTCCTCAAATCATTCCTGAACAATTTTTGCAGTATGGCTGGGCACTGGGCATCAATGTCATGGCCGTTATATATATTCTTTTTTCATATATTATGTTAGAATTATAATATGTTATTCTATTATATATAAGAAGAATTCATTCTTCTTATATATAATTGAGAATCTTAACTTAACTTTAAAGAGGTATAAAGCAGAGGTAGCACTCCCAGGGGATGATGGTGCAGATGAGATGGCATTTAGTGATGAGGAAAATGATGAGTAAGATGGCAAAAGTAAATATGAGGATGATGACGAGGGTAAGGATGGTATCAAACCAACAGTGAGAAAGTGAGAGTGAGTATAAGGAAGATAATGATGATGGCAAATAAGGAGGTAGAGTGGCAGGATTTATTAAAATAGGATGATTAAACATTACATTTGTAATACATTTCATTTTTTACGGTTATTTATTGCATGTATTGTCAATGTATTGTTCCACATGCTTGTTTAAGTTGCTGGCTGTGCAGATTGATGTTTTCAAAATAATTTATATGAAAACATCCATTGTTTCAATATTTCCCATTATGGTGCAATGTTGCCTAGAAGCAACAAACTCCAAACTCCCTCAAAATGAAAAAAACATGTTGATTATGTTTAAGTATTCTATTTTACATTTACAGCATTTGGCAGACACCCTTATCCAGAGCGACTTACATATATCATTTATACAACTGAGCAGTTGAGGGTTAAGGACTTTGCTCAAGGGCCCATAGTGGCAGCTTGGCAGTGCTGGGATTTGAACTCATGACTTTCTGATCAGTAGTCTAACGTCCTAACCACTGAGCTACCTCTGCCACATTTCAAGAATGAAAGTACCAACATTTTTTTAAATTTAGCGGTATCATATTGCCTACCATAGAGGGTTAATAAACATGTAATTGTTTTATTATTTTGTTGTTTTACTTTGTTATAATGTTTTTTTTTTTATTTATTGCTATTGTACATATTATTTTATGCCTTGAATCTAATTTTGGATACAGATGGAATGAATGAATGTCTGTGGTGGAGTGGCATCAGAAATATGGCTTAATCACATAACATTACATTAGATTGCATTACATTATTACATAAAATTAGATTTTTGGTGGAAAACATAGAGAGCTTGCGTAGAATGGAGACTTTAGATGAGAAAATTAGTCTGGAGAATCCCGTAGACTAACGATGAACTTTTATGACATTTATAAGCACAGGAATGGATATTTTTCAGCAACTTGGGATTTTACCTTTTACTTAGTACAAGAAGGGAAGTAAAGAATTCACTAATTCAATTTCACAAGAAACCACCAAGAACAAAATAGATTTTTATTTTCATAACACAGCTCTGCATTTGCGAATAAAAGAAACCCCCCCCCCCCCCTTTTTTTTTTTTTTTTTTTTTAAATACGTATATATCTAGAAGTTATTGCATGTGGTTGAGAGATGTTAAATGGTTTTGCAGTGCCATTTCATTAAATTAACTCTCCACTGGAGGGCGCCATTTAAATTTTTAATGGTTTTCCGAAACTAATGTCTAAGCATACAGTATTCCACAACGTGGGTTAAAAAATAATTATGTGCTGAATGCTAATACCCTCAGCTGTAACTGTGCATGCTAAACTCTTAATGTGTTTCAAAGCAAACATTATGCCTGAACTTTTCACCACAGTGTAAATAAGTAGCTCATTTGACCCATTGCTGTTCAGTGAGAATATCTGACTATGTGGAAAGTTTATTTGGTCACAGCTTATTGAGCACTGAAACTATTCAAAACAGTGCAAAATAAATATAATCAAACTGGAAAATGAAATGCTGTCTAATTTAAACAGTAATACTATGAATAATATCTTATCCAAAAGTGCAGAAAAATGAGTGGGTTTTACTTCTAAAGTAAAAAATATTTGTCCTTATATGGACTTGTGCTGCTTGTCTTGTTCAGTGGAGTACCAAAAGTACTGAAAGTGCAAAACTTGTGGTGTTAGACAGTGATCCCTGATGGTTTCAGTTCTCTCCAGTGCAATTATTTTTGGGTGTCTGTGGTTTAGGGGGAGACATGGCTGTGGAGAAAGTCTCTAATTACTCTGCTGTTGGATACTGTGGCAACACACTAGGAGCAGACACAGTCTGACTGGTCTGACCAACTCTTAAACATAATGAATTGCCTACTTCATCTGTTAAACATAATGTAAGTTGTAAACGGATGTCTCTATAAGTCTTACATAAACAATAAAATTCAGTTACATATTAGGAAAGACAATGTGCAGCTGTGTGTGCACTTTGAGCAAATACAATGTTCAGTTAGACTGGGTATACTGTATAAGGTAAAACAAGTGTGAATGGATAATTTCACAGTCATGCTGTCAGCTCTGTTTTTTTTTTTTTTTTTTTTTTTTTTTTATCATAATTGCATCAGAGACAGCAGTAAAAGTACATCATCCTTCGGGCTGCATTTGCAAACGCTGCAAATATGGTCATGTCAGCTACAGGCCACTGGAAGACATGGGCAGATAAAAAATAAAAAAGTTCTGAACAAAGTACCACTTGTTCTAGTTCTTGTAGAACTTGCTCGTTGCAATTCTGTTTTCCCAATAATGTGCATGAATTCATGTTTTGTTTTTTGTTTTTTTTTAAGATAAAGCTAAAATATGTATATTCACATATTTTCAAAAGTCAAAAACTGCTGCATAACACTCTAATCAGTTAGAAAAGGCATATTTCACAAAAGAATAGACATGTGTTGTTTATGGCTTTTACAGTTTTCTAAAATAAATCCAGGCTTTGACTGGTAGAAGCCAAAAGTGAAAAAGTAAACAGTGTTCTCAGTAGCATGAGGCTCCTGAATGACTCTGCACTTCACGGCTGCATAGGAAGCTGCTGAGGTTACAATAAACAATTTACACGCTTTGCACGCTACGCATCTCTTCCTTCAGACTGAATCAATCCTTATTAGGTATCAGGGTCTGTGTGCCTGATGACAGCAAAAAGGTGTTGCACGCAAGCCTACTGAGGAACTTGAGTTCGTTACAGGGCGCAGGTTGATGTGCCTTTTCTGTGCTATTTCACAGTTACTGCACTATACCCGTGTATTGTCATTTCTCTCGCTATGAATGTGCTAAATAACTCCAGCTGGCTATTTTGCATACTTTGTAACAAGCTGTTGAGCAACTGATCTGACTGGTTCATAACATCCCACTGAGTCATCATGTGCCCACAAGCAAGAGTGTCCTATTAAACCAGTGTGGGGGGTGGTGGGAAGACACAAATGCTTGTGTAATGGTTAAAAAATTGCCCCAGTGTTTTCAGTGACAGATTCTGAGCCCACTATGTCATTTATGAAACATAAGAATTTTGTCAATATTGTGTCAGCCACAAACCCTAGAAAGATATGTTTTATGATTAGGGACAAACATTAAACTATGACAATAATCATCTGTCCATGAACAGCTTCAGACCTTTTGCAGATTTTGTTTATGTGCCATGCTGAAAGTAGGAGAACATGCTGCTGCTGCATGGAGCTTTTAAAAATACACTGCTTTTGGATAGAGTAACACCACTGTACACCACACCACTATATATATATATATATATATATATATATATATATATATATATATATATATATATATATATATATATATATATATATATATATTGCAAGAGGCATACACTTTTACTTTGTCACAGCAAATATGTTTCTCCTCACAGCAATTCTCACCATGTTTCAGATTAGCACCAGACTAGTGTGATATAACAACACAAACTACATAGCTACAGTAGCTACAGTCGAAACTTATGCCAACCTTGCAAGTCCAGTATGATCTGACCAGCTACCAGCCACCAAAACACAGGCCAAACTGATAGACCATCTTTGTCATTGACAAGTGCTGGTACATGGAAAACGTTTTTGAAATACCAGTAAAAATAACACAACAATAAATTTATTAGAAAATCACAAACTATTATTGTTCAATTTAAACATGTAATAAGGAAGTAGCTGCAGGGCCACCTCCACCCTGCTATGCATTAACAAATACATGGAGCCCTGAATGTGACATGTAAACCAACACATGAAAAATAAAATGAAAGCATTACTACAATACACATCAGTGATACGCGGAAGGTAATGTTAACTTGGGTGACTGGCTTCTTTCTTGCTTTTCACCTTACAAACTCATTAAAGTCAAACTCTCAAACTCACCAAATCATTAAAGTCCAGCTCTTTAACAAGCTCCAACTCAATGGCCAGAAGTGACAGCATGTGAAGTCTTCTTTGGCCCGTTTTAGTTCAGAGCTCATTTATAATCTGTGAAAATGAACATTCTCTAGCTTCTCTTTCCTTTTTAAAGTTTCTTTTCATCGACATACTTAGTGTGGGTTTACACTTATCCAAGTTTTCAGTTTTAATTAAAACAGTCAGTACCTAACTGACTGTTCATTAGTTACAAACTCACACAGACTCACACAACAATCACCTCTTATATTACTTTCCATTCACTGGCTTTTTGTGTTGTGCATGACAACGTAATGGCCTAATCATTCACTTCAAATCTTTGCTCGTCAAGTGCCTGCTAGTGACAAGGGCCCCTGGGTAAGCCCAGATCGCTTGGATCAGTAATCCATTGCTGTATTTAGTAGGCTGCACTGGTATGATATTTGGTTAACAGCTTTAAATCACCAGCTCTCATTGAAAAAAGAATATGTTAAAGCCATGGAGCACTGTTTCCGGTTTGTCTAAATTGTGTCTCAAATGGGTATTACAATGGGTAGTACCACTGGTATTACACTCCAACAGGTGTCGTCCTTGACAGATATAAGCTATAAGGGGAAGAAGTAGCTCAATGATTGATCTGCTGCTCAGAAGGTTGTGAGTTCAAATCTCAACACCACCAAGCTGCCACTGTTGGGTCCTTAAGCAAGGCCCCTAACCTCTCAGTCACTCACCTGTATCCTGTCTCAGTTGTAAGTGTCAACCAACTTATTTTATTCACACCCCTGAACACACCCAGAATGTAAGAGGACATACATAAAGCACAGGATAATTAAACTAAGGGATAAGTATGGGCGTCGTCACACGGTTTTACTGATGGGTATCAGTTACTTGGGTACACGTTTCAAGAAGCCACGGCTATAATTTACTCATATGTGATGTATGGAATCCTGCCTGCGTAACTCCAGCCCGGCCCATGTTTGGGCACAACACATATTACGTTGTTTGTGAAGCACTGGCGCCCTTGGGAAGGTTGGGGGCGGGGTATATCGGGTGCGTCAGCGCGGACCAATCAGAGCTACGGCCGGGAGCTGAAGCATTGGCTCTGATTGGTTGTGAATTGCTGCTTCTTTCTGGTCGTCCGTTGGCTTGCACTCGGCGCGGGGGGAGGGAGGGGGGCGGCTTCAGAATCCATCCGTGTGTAGAGGAGTGACCCGGGGATTTCATGATTACCGCATGACGGGGAAAAGCCTGGGGACTGCACGGGTCGGAGGGTTGTCCTTGAAGCAAATACCGGGTGGATTGTGAGACAGAGTCGTGTCCCGTTTTTGCCAGTTAGAGTGGAGAATCTTTGCGATTCCACGATGCCGGTGTTTCATACGAAAACCATTGAGAGTATCCTGGAGCCGGTGGCTCAGCAGATATCTCACCTGGTCATCATGCATGAGGAGGGAGAAGTTGATGGCAAAGCGATTCCTGATCTCAGTGCGCCCGTGGCCGCTGTACAGGCAGCTGTCAGCAACCTTGTGCGGGTGAGACACAGGTTTCAGCACGATCACGATTATAAACAGCGCTGTAAATACTGGACTTTTCCTGTTGGCTTTCCTGTTGATGTGTCATTCGTGCCAACGTTCGTAAACAATGCATGTTGTCGGTGAAACTTTTTGAGTGGCTCATGTGCATGTCATCAGTCATCTCAGTCAGTTTCTCCATCATCATCATCATCGCGCCCCAATGCTGTACTGTTTAACAACGTTCACATCAGATTATTTAGAATATCTAAGAACAGACAACATGGCTGATATGTCTTTAAAACTTGAATATGTCTTTAAAACTTGGATATGTCTTTAAAACTTGGCAGTAGTGGAGATGGGTAATTTGCACATTGTTTTGCAAGGGCATGTGGTGTCAGGGAGGGTGTAGGAGAGCCTAATCAGTATTCCAATGTTCAGATCAGACTATTTAGAAGAATCCCAGGAAGGAAATCCCAACTAACCATATGACTAGATATGTCGTTAAATCTTGACAGTAGTGGAAAGATCGATCGTTTGCAGAAGTAGTCTAGTTTGTGGTGTCTGAGAATGATAAATTGCATTCTGTGTCAGTAGTGCATTCGTACTCTGAGGTGGAGGACAATAGCAGAGGGATTCCCTGCGCTATTCGCAGTGAAGGCATGCCAGTTTCAAAATACCCACCTGCCAATTCTTCTGTGGTCATCTGATGATAATATCCTTGGTGTAATATCCTGAGTTTAGACTTTATAGCTGGACTGAAACACTCTTTGGCCTTTCAGCTTTCCTAAAACATTATGCCGTCATCGTCTAACAGCTCAAAGTGTCCAAAGTGATTTGTGCCCTACAGTCTCAGGATGGTCTTAAGATAGATGCTGTAGCACTTTTGGGAAACCCAAGACAGGCCAGTGAGATCATCTATTCACAGCACTGACACTTAGCTTCTCTTTCCCAGAAAGCAAAATCATTAATTCCCCAAACATGAAACCTGCTTTTTCTGTATTTGCCCATTATTCCCACAGCAACAAGATACGCTTTGGTTGGTATGCCCTCCTTTCTCTCTAAACAGACTGACTGTGCTCACTTGTACATGTAGGGAATTAAAACAACACTCTTCTGTTAAAGTGATTAACCTTGCTTCACCTGGATTAAGCGCTGAATGTGTGAAACATTGTCTCCTCAGTTTAATGTCTTGGACATTAGGTCCAGCGGTCTGGTTGGTCTTGGCATTACAGTTTCGATGGTTTTTATAAGGTATACTATACAACAGTTAGTTCTAGTCCACTAATTTGATTGGACAAGCAGCATTCCAAGAGTGCTGACATTTTGTACAGCACTGGTACACCTCACTGTTTGTATCACTCTGCTTGTTTGTGTTCACTACATAAAATTGCAATTGTAGCACTAGTTTGTTAAACTGAAGCCATTACTACAGGCTGTCAGTCAGTCTGTGCATTGCAGTGCAACACACAATGCTCTATCCAGCTGTGGCATCTTTGGGGACTATTTTCATTGATGGTGCAAGAAAAACAAAAATATTTGGCCATATTGTGTCTGAAATGTCACTTACTCAGTATTAATTCCTTGTTTGTAGAACTGTTCTATAAAAGCAATATCGCACGAGCAAGACTGCCGTTGTATTGAATATCTGTGATTCGGTTTCCGGCACGAGGCCACAGGTACTCTCGCATGAAGACTGACCTTGTGCACATACTGTTCTTCAAAGACTGAAAGAAAATAGAAAAGTGAAAGAACATTCTGCGTCTGTTAAACACTTTATACCACAGTATAGTTGAATTTTCAAATCTGATTGGTCAGAAGATGTTGATTAATTTTCGGTAACAGCATGGCTTTGACAATAGTTCCATCTGTAATTCACATGATTGGTTTATATTAATGCTAATACGTTTTAATTAGGGATAGCACAATACCACTTTTTCTTTTCCAGTACTGATAGCAATATTGGAACCTTCACTATCAGCCAATACTGATACCCTGCCGAAATTTTTTTCTTCACAGTTAAACTCTCACGCAAAATCACTTACAATAGAAGAACTGGTCAAGTCTTAAACTGCCTTAAGTATTACGGATGCACCACATAATCTAAATCTAAGTCTAACCATGTCGTTATTTAACAGAGAAAAACCTATACTCATCCACATGGTGATGTTTTTTGTTAGGAGACATGCATTTAACATTTACAGAAGACGTTTCCAGTGTCAGCGGTTTGTAACAGTCAGAAAGTTGTGTTTTTGCTGTAAAATGTCAGTACCATATGTCTGTCAAATTTGAAGCGTATGCCAGTGGCTCATGTGCAATTTAAAAAAAAAAAAAAAAAGCTAAAACCATGTTTGATGTTACAGTTGTAATTGTACTGTGGATCAGTTGAAACAGTGTGGCAATTCTAATTGTAGCCTTCTTCTGCCAGTCCGGCTAGACATTGAAATTAACATCATCTGTGTGTCAACAGCATATATGTGTCATATATATTTATATATGTATGTATATAAAACATATTTAGGTAATGTTTTAAATTGTGTTTAATTGTAAGTGTGTACACATTAAAATAAAGTTTAATCATAATGCCTTCTGGATTGCTATTTGACAGTCAAATTTGGTAATTAGTTATGATGATAACATGTTACAACTAACCCACATGTGAGTAGACACCTTTCTTTAGCATGTTAAAATCTTTGGTCTTCAGAAACTGGCAGAAAACAGTGCTTGATTTAAAGCTAATATCAACATTTGATTTAATCCAATTTGTGCTAACTGCTGTCTGTGGTATCCAAAAGAAAGCAACCATGTAGAGTTTTCACAAGAAGGCGAAGCATCGCAGGTTTCCTCAGTCCAATACAGCTAACTCACACACCAGCTGGTCTGGAAGTCCGGCAGTGAATGGTTTTTCTTGGAGAATGTGGAGATGTAGGCAGCTGTTCAATAAGATGCATTGGCAGGCTCTATGTACATCAAAGAAGATGGATACAAGCTATATCTTCCCTATTTAGTAGTGTTTTCCAAATTAGGAATCAGATACAAGCAAAGATATACCAAGAGGAAGAAAACAGGAATAAATAAATGACAGAAATAACTGTACCATAAGCATAATGATTACAATAAGTAATGCCGATGACTGACAGGGTTCCTTTAATTCAAAGAATAAAGTTTGGATGTGTAGGGTGTGGTGTTATAAAATAGATGGAAGCACAGTGGAATACATAAACACAGTCCTGTGTACTGTTGTTTCTAAAGCAGCTTTTTACAAACACATGGCTAGATTGTGCACTCTTTCACTCCTACGCCTGTTTGCTCTTTTAGAAAGACTTCCATGTCTTTTTTCCCCCTGTGTTTTGATATTCAGACTGCAAATGGTGTGGTTATATAATACTACCCTGCTGAAAATGTAAGCTTGTTTGTGTAATGAAATATAAAAATTCTCCCTGTTGAATCTTTATTGATGAGTAATGCACTGGGATAGTGAATAAGCTAGTTTGGGTTTATTTGTGTAGGTTTATTTTATTGTGAGGTCTCAGTCTAAGCCGTATGGTTACAATAGTCCATGTGTGGAACTTAAAATAAGGTCAAGATATCAGATGCACATCTCTACAATCCTCAAACCGCTGCAGCTGCCAAGGCCATCATAATCTGTCTCACTGCAGATTAACTGACGATTAACACAAAAACTCATCATGAAAAAGCATGAATGTGATTTTTGGACTGAGTTGTTCTGCTTCCTTTACTGTTTAACCCATTAATGTAAATAGTCTGTGTTGCTCTACAGTGCTCTTCAGCAAATAAGCTTCTACAACAGCATAATGAGCTCCTCCAGTAATAGATTAATGAGGAGAAAATTGCCTAATTTATGTGCCGACGTCACTAATAGGCACCGTGCCAAGTACTGTCTGTGTCATCTGAGAATTTTAAAGTGGGAAGATGATTGGGAAGTAACACAGTCTCACAGTGGCTGGTTGAAGAAGGCAGCTATGCAGGGAAAGTGACTCCTTGCCTGGAAGGGAAAGACTCTGATGTCAGCGTCTTCTTTGGATACACACTCCAGAATGCCTCCTCCCCCATCCTCACAGGGCACCTGTTCTCGCTCAAACACAGCTGAGTAGTGCTTTCAATTTGCTCCTGAGGTGTATCTCAGGTACATTCTTTGGTTTCTTTGACCATCTGCAATCTCCATTTAAGTCTCAGTAGACATCTATGTGTAGCGCAAAATAAAATTATCATACACCCAAACCTCTATGTATAACCCTATGGTCTTTGGTTTCAGTGTAGGTTCTTTGAACTTATTAGCTTGGGACATCATGTGGTGGCAAAGGATCCAGACCCTTGGATGTACAATAATTTTTTTGGAGCAACTCTGTCTTCCATCCACCCTCTTTTCACCAAGTGAGCTTTTTATGGCTTATGAAGAAGAGAGCCCTCTTGGCCAAGCAGGAGTCTGGCACAGAATATGGTCTACAAGTCTCTCACTGCTTTCCCTGCCAAGTCTGTCAAAAAGTACTGAAATGCAAATCGTAACACCAGGATGTAAAGGGGGTAAAGATCCACCCCCACCCCTCTTTCTATCCCAAAGTGGTACACACATCATGTGTAGCTCAAGTTGCCTAATACACTTGGAGCCAGGCCAGTGGTGCAACACTATATGTGAACAGTTGCTAGTTTGTTTTTAACTTCTACTGTTTGATTATTACTTTATACATGGTCTCCGGTGTTTACACACCTTCAGTGCACTTTGAGTTACTAAATAGGGAACAGGGTTGCTAAGTGAGACATATAGTGCTCTCACTCTCACTCTCCTTCTTAATTATTGTCCTGATGATGGAAATTGGCATTTTCAATGCTTCAATACTTCCCATTTTGTGAAGCTCAACAAGCTTTTGCCGCACATCACGGCTATATTCCTTGGTCTTACCCATTGTTATGAATGACGAAGGTAGGCACTGTAAGGTCCTAGAGGATCCTGATCCATTTTTATTTTCAAAGGTAGTAAATATTTATCTGCAAAGCAGTACTCTGCAAAGGTAAAATAACTCAATATCTGACTGAAGTTTCTGTGAGATATTCTGTCATGTAGTTTAATAAATACAGTGGGTATAGAAAAGAATCACCCCCCACCCCCTTTAAAATAATCACATTTTGTTGCTTTTCAGCTTGAAATGAAGATGGACACAGTGTTTGTTTTATCCAGCTGTATTTACTCAGTGCAACTTATAACATCCAAGTGAAAGATATAACACCAACATGTCAGAAATAAATAAATAAATAAATAACCAGAATCACTGAGTTGGAAAAAGGATCACCCCCCTCCTAAAAATGACTTGTAAACTCAATAAGGTATAGGTAATTACCTTCTCAATGGCACACAAAGCCATTTGACTTTCAACTGTGATCAGCTGTGGTCATTTTGATTAGCTTAGCATGAAAAGAGCTTTCCTGGAGCATTTTGTAGTGCAACTGAAGCAAACAATCAACTATGGGTGGCAAAGCACTGTCAAAAGATCAGCTGGATAAAACAGAAACTGTGTCCGTCTTCATTTCAGGCTGGAAAGCAACAAATTGTGATTATTTTAAAGGGGGGGTGATTCTTTTCTATACCCACTGTAATGTACTAATACATAGAACTCTCGAAGTATAGAAACATGAAACTACAAATCAATAACAATATCTACAAGCACTAAACAAAAAGTATATTACATAATTATGCATATTTTAAAAAAAAGTTGTACACAAAATACAGACAGGCACATAAAAAATGTACATGCTTATTAAAAAATTAAAGTGTCCATACTAGAATTTTAAGTATGCATGCTTAAAAAACAAGTATGCATACTAAAACTTTAAGTATGCATGCCAAAATGTAAGTATACATACTTAAAAATAAGTTTGCATGAAAGTATGCAAAATAAATATATAGTGCACTCTACACTACTATTGGCACCCTTGGTAAATATGAGCAAAGAAGGCTGTTAAAAATTGTCTTTATTGATTAATCTTTTGATCTTTTGTTCAAAAAAATCACGAAAATACTCTGCTGTCATGGATATCAAACTATTGCAAACAAAACACAGGTTTATCAAAAAAAAAAAATCTTTATTAAATATAGCTGTACAACAATCATTGGCACCCTTTTAGTCAATACTTTGTGCTACCTCCCTTTGCCAAGATAACATTTACATTACATTTATGGCATTTGGCAGACATCCTTATCCCGAGCGACTTATATTTTTATTTCATTTATACATCTGAGCAGTTGAGGATTAAGTGCCTCGCTCACGGGCTCAACAGTGGTGGCTTGGCGGTAACTGTAGATTGGCTAAGTCTTGAACTTGCCACAGTTCTTCTGCAGACCTGTTTGTTAGCTTTGTTTGATCATGCGCTAGATTATAGACCTACAAAACAATCAAGTTTGTCTGAATGTGGTCTATTCGTAATTCGCATATATATCTTGCTTTAATGACAGAAAAAAATCTCTGTTACATTTAACAATAAAACATTATATTTTTTCTTTACTAAAATGCAGAAAACAGACTGTATGTATAATCAGCATTTTTGTAGTTTTGTAGTTCATAACTTCACTTTAAGTACAGTTCAAAAGAGAGTAAGATGAAGTTGAACAAAATACATTTTTAAACAAATTCCAGGAAAAACATACAAACAGTGAATTATCCTTAGGTCATCCGTAAACATGATAAATTAGTTTAAAGTGACTAACTCACAGTTATTAAGTTTTAATTTAACTACTGAATTGATAATCTGCTCCAAATTAGAAATAAATCATCACACTTTCTTCAGACTGATAACAATGATCTTGTTTAGTTCATGCCAGCAGGATGCATCTGGAAATTGTAACCTTGTATCTGTGTAACTGGATTTCATGTAGCCTGACGTGTCCTCTTGCTTATCATGGTTCTGATCTAGCTGAAGTCTAATCTTAAACTCCTGTGCTTCTGCCTTTTTCAGCTCATTTGGTTTCCTATTCAAACATTCTTGATAGGTTATCTTGTATAATATATATTAATTTTTTTACATAATATATCTTATAAAAGTCTTGACATTAGTATTATTTGTAGTTAATGGAACTGCTGATTGTTACCATTGGTTATACATTTGCATATCCTTTTATTATGCAGAGCTGAAAGGATCTAACAATGATTTTTAAGCTAATAATCGAATGAATTTGTCGACAAGTATAAAAGTTTATATATGTTGAGCTGGAAATTTTAGGGTACATTCGATGCTAAATGTATTAATATAGTAATAATAAATGCAGAGGTTCCTAAACTTTTTTGGCTACAGTACCACTTTTGAATGATCTTTTAATTCAGGTTCTATTAACCAGACTAGAAACGTGTAAGAGGAAGAATATAAAGCTTACGATTTGATTGTATAAAAAGAATATTCAGTGCAATGATTACCTTTATACTGCAGAATATATCACCTAGAAATTAGTGGCTTATTTCAAAATAAACCAGACAAACCAGGAGGGCAAAACTGTAAACAGAAATGTCAAGCAGGCACAGGGCCAGGTGATCTACAAACATATTAGACAATGCAGAGGCAAACTCAGTAACAGAGCAAAACAAAGTCAAAACTGGAATAGCTATATATGTGTAATATATATATAAAAAAAAAGATCAGGTGAAATGTCTGGGCTTATGTCTAGGGAGAGTGAAATGACCAGGGGATCAGGTGTATTCAAAAGTCCAGAGATTGTGAATGGGTATAAGGATCATGTGAGCGGTTATGTGACCCTCTCTCTCTTTCTCTCTCTCTCTGTACTTTTTGGTGTTCATTTTTCTCTGATCTCATTTGGTGTTCATTTTTCTCTGATCTCATTTGGTGTTCATTTTTCTCTGATGTCATTTGGTGTTCATTTTTCTCTGATCTGCAAATCCAGAGTTAAGAAGACTAAGACCTGGTTAAAAGTCACATTTGCCTATGTTGTACATGTAACATATGGAAGTGAGAGGCAGGATGCAAGTGTGTAAAGGCATTGTGTGTTTTATTGTGAGCAATCCAGAAATTGTAGTCAGTGTCAGTAGCATTGATCAAAACACAGACAGGCAGACATAACACAGAATAATGCTTAATCAACACATGAACAACAGGCGAGGGTCAGAACCAGAAGACATGGAACTGAAAAAACAAGGCATGCTCTTAACGGAACAGAACACATAATAAGACTTAACAATGTTGAAGAGAAACAGCAGAGCAGAAATAACCAAACTAGTCAAGATAAGACAGAGCAGATGAACACATTAGGGTAACCAACCAATGTAAGAACGAGGCACAGGCAGAACAAAAACCAAAACAAAAGCACATTTCATAACATAAACAAATAAAACTACACTATTACAGTGCACTGTGTTAATCTTCTATGTTTGTTAAAGTCTACTGCCTGTAGAATTTTATTTGAGTAGAATTTATCGTAGGGCATCCTGGAAGCACAGCATTCATGGAAGCTGCTGTTGGACCTGATGATAAGTTCGGTCAGTCCCCAGCACTGACAGGAAACACTTGTGGTCTGATGTGAGATGATGCTGTTTGTGGATGAGCATATGTACTTTATGTAGACTAATTTCAACTACAAAGGCACGTATATGGGGGAAATACATACAGTGCTGTGAAAAAGTATTTGCTTTCTTCTGTTTTTGTGTATACTAAATAGTTTTAGATCTTCAAACAAAATACAACATAAAAGAAAGGCAACCTGAGTAAACACACAATACAGTTTTTATTTTATTTTATTTTTTTTATTGAAGCAAAAAAAAAAGTTATCCAACACCTATCACCTATGTGTAAAAACTAATTGCCCCCTTAAACTTAAAATCTGGTTGTGCCTCCTTTAACAGCGATAACTGCAACCAAACGCTTTTGATAACCGGAGATCAGTCTTTCACTTACTTCTAGGACTAGGACTTACTCCTATGCTTTGGATCATTGTCTTGTTGCATAATCCACTTGTGCTTGAGTTTCAATTTATGGACTGAAGACCGGAGATTCTCCTTTAGGAATTTCAGGAATTCATGTTTCCCTCAATTATTACAAGTTGCCCAGGCCCTGAAGCAGCAAAGCATCCCCACACCATCACACATCCACCATCATGCTTGACCGTAGGTATAATGTTCTTGAGTCCCAGAGCCTTTGAAATAGCTTTGTAACCCTTCCCAGACTGATGTATTTAAATCACCTTCTTCCTCATCATTTCTGGAAATTCTTTCAATTTTGGCATAGTGTGTTACTGGGTAAGACCTTTTAACCAACTTCATGCTGTTGAAAAAGTTCTATTTAAGTGCTGATTTGATTGAACAGGGTTTGCAGTAATCAGGCCTGGATGTGTCTAGTACAGCTGAACCTCATTATGAATGCAGTTCACAACTACGGGGGCAAATACATTTTCACACAGGCCCAGTTTTATTGGATAATTTTTTTGCTTCAATAAATAACATTATCATTTAAAAACTGTATTTTGTGTTTACTCAGGTTGGCTTTGTTTTATCTTAGATTTTGTTTTAATTTCCGAAACAATTTAGTATGAGATGTACACAAAAAGAGAAGAAATCAGGATGGGGCAAATACTTTTTCACAGCACTGTATATTTTTAACAATTATGGAAAGTGTGGACATTGTTCTTAAGCTTCATTTGCTGAAACTGGTCGAATGGCACTTAATGATATCTGACAGCAGTGAGACTGACTGGGGAAGGAGCAGCTGGTGACCTCAATTGCTCTGTCTCTGAATCCATTATCACAGCACTGAAGTACACACATCAAACAGCCTCTTTTATTGAGTCTGCACCTCTCACTCACTACACCATGTGCATTTACATCAATTATGCATTAAAACGATCCATTATAGCCATTTGTGTCACTCTTCTAGCCTGTTCTTTATTGCCTAAAATGTGACACAAAGGTGTTTGCATCTGGCTTGCATGCAGGTTTGTGGAGAGCCTTTTATGGACCTCTGTTGTGTTCCTTTAAAGGAAATGTGTTTCTTCAAGTCAGTAATCACTGAGAAATGCTTTTGCAGCTCAAGAGTAAACAGCCAAGTCAGTTCTAGAAGAACTTGTTATGGAAACCATCATTTGAAAGAGAGCCCCTGCCTACATGCCTTACTGCATACTCACAAAAGCACAGATACTCCTGTGGTTGTACATGTAGGCAGATGTGTACTATAATACAAGAAGAGCGGTATTCATGTTGCATGCACACCCTCACAGACCCTGAATAGACATGCACTGCACACACAAAAGATGTTAAGGCAGTCATGCCAGAGTTTTGGAATAGAAGAATCAGGGTTTTTTTTTTCCAGGTACTCTTTTTGAGCAAATAATCTCCCTGCAGGCACAGTTTAGTCACAGTCATTTCCCATATTTGAAGGTCCTTCACACAAGTCAGCTACCAATTAGTTACAGCAGAAATCATTTCTGCAGTGCTTACAAAGCATGCATTCTTAATCAAAGGTCACAGAACATTCCTCAAAGAACACAATGCAGCAATGGAAAGCTGGGACTCCGCCTGAATTGATGCAACATCTAACTTGTGCTGTGTTCGCTCAAGGACTTTTAAGTGCACTTGAAAGTGCATTCATTTAGTGAAACTAGGTCCGCTCATGTGCAAGTGCTCATGTGTGTATGTCAGTATTGATTATCAACATTTCCACTTTGAGACCAGGTCAAGTATGTGTCAAAATCTTTAGTCATTCCTGCAACCAAGGCTACTAACCTGACTCTGATCACTGTCAAGGGTCATGTTATTGTAACCACTGGCCCCAAAAAGGAAATATAGAATAACCCATATAACAGATCTGTCAAATTCTCAAGTCTAATTGGTCAGAAGGTAGTGCCAGGCTGCAAGACAAAGCACAGGTTTATATTAACTCACCATAACTAATACGTTATTGTTTGTATAGTATCAGATCATTCATAGGGACTTGTATACTCCATATAATCTGCTTATAATCATAAACAGATTAGAAATGTGCTGTTTAACAAAGAAACATATAATCATTGATATGATGAAGCTTTTTGTAAATAGACATTTTTTAAATATTTATGTTGTCCCGGGCATCAGCGCTTTGTTACAGTCAGTAAGTTTTCACGACAGAAGACTTTGCACTTTTGGGGTAACATGACCTGCTATGTTTTATTTGTCTTATGCAAGAGAGAGAAAAAAGAGAGGCTGATGACTGGCTGATCGCTTTGCTTGTATTTCCTCATTTGTAAGTCGCTTTGGATAAAAGTGTCTGCTAAATGAATAAATGAATACATTAATAAATGACTGCTTATAACTGCTATAATGTGATAAATGATAACTGGAACTTGTCTTGTGGATGTTCCACAACATTAAATGTAAGTATAAACTGATAAAAAAGTATGATGTGCCATACTTTAGTTAATGTAAAAAATGTTGGCAAATTGTTGCTTTGGTATAAGGGGGGGAAAAAAACTCTCCACTTTGTCCTTGATTGCAATTACTGTGTCCCAATCTCATTTTCTACTTTTTCATATGACACTGATATCAGTTCTGAGTGTCGGCCATCCTCACGGAACCCAAGACATCTGCCAGCAAGGTTTTTGATGCCAAATTATGCAAAAGTTTACAAGTGATCTTTGTTGCTCGGTCATTAGTGCCAGAAGTGTAAATGCGTTACACACACAACTGACCTGCCAAATTGCACACACGGATGCAGCATGTGTAAAACATGGCCTGATCCTGTCATCGTGCCAGTCCTGGTCTTGAACATGAGACCTCAGGGAGCACATCTGTTCCTCTCATTAGCAGTGCCTTGTAGAGAACACTCGCTCACAGACATGTTTACTGATAGGAAATCAATCTCTTCTCAGGAAGAGAAGGAGAGCTGTCACCTGTGTGATTATTGTGTTGACACTTGTTTTGTTTGTGTTAGTCTCTGGAAATATATACTATTATTAGGTGGATTAAATTGTTGTGTGCTTTGCGGTGCTTTGAGGTCATTATACCAAGGCGGCATAGTGTCTGATTATTACTGCAGTTCCTACACTCATTTTTGGAATAGGCTCAAATACAACGACAAAGCTTCCTAGTTATCTCTAAACTAAAAGTCCCATAAGCAATCTCCACACCCAGACCCCTGTGGGCTAAGAATATCTGCTTGGAATGTGGTCTTTGGGTCCAGTGTCCGTGGGGATGGGTGAGGTGGAGGCCCCCTGTAGAGGATGTTCATGGGTTCCATCAGATTGAGATACACAAATTCAAATAAGGAAAATATATCAATCATCCATAAACACTTTCTTTTTCTTTCTTTCTTTTTTTTTTTTTTTTAGATCTTACACTTTTTAGCTGGTATTGTTTTATCTGTATCTATATTGAGCCTATTGCCACCTGAGCTGAGTGATCTTATCAGGACTTTGCTGACACTGTAGTCTCTGAACCAAGCAGGTTAAGCAGCATTCTGTCTGTGTTTGGCCTCTGTAGCTGTTTGGCTTGGCCTCTGTCCATTTAGTTCTAGCTCTGAATGTGTGATATAACTAATGGATGTGTGTATATGTATTTAGCTCTTTGTGAGGACTAGAAAGGACCAACTGTCATCACAATCACTCGCAACAAATTCACACGGTCACACATTGAGTGTTTACAGCTTTTATTTGAAAGACAAATGAGTGAGTGTGTATGTGTGTTTCTGTTTGTGCACTTCTGACTGTATGGCATTTCTCCTAGGATAGGACCCTACCTGTGACCTCTTCATTCAAAATGGACTTATATGCTTATTTATAATCAGCTGTGGCCTCTGAGGAACTAAATCTCGGCGCCACATGTAAACACAATCAATATCCCTTTTCAGATCATCAGCCAGTGTTCGCATACTGCTGTTTGTACTGTGTGTTCTTGTTCCTCTACCACTCTGTGATATGCTGAGGTTAAATGGTGACGTCTTGCTTGATCTGGAATTTGCAAAGCAGTTAAATGTTAAATGTAATTTGGCATGTGGAAAAAGAGCAGATGGGTGGAAGGCCATGTGTCCTTTGGTAACAATAATCAATCTCTTGCGCTGTTATTTTTGGACTTGTCAAATCAATCCTTATAGCATATTGGAACAAAACGGATGATTTCATTTGTCCTTTGTTGTTACATTAAATAAGACATAATGCTTAATTATCTTTATACATAAGAATAAATAGCCTTTTTTCTTACATGTGTATAAAAGTCTCATGCTCCAGTTAGTTTTGGCTCTGCCTTTGTGTGTGTGTGTGCTTTGATAAATAGGTGCGGTAGCTGCAGATGAGGCTGTGTGTAGGTTTTGTTGATCAGCTCATGGCTCATGGCTCGTGGCTCGTGGCTCTTGGCGGCCTCCCAGACTGCAGCAATGGAACTGTTCTCAGTCCATCCTGCACATACAGGGCCTTATTATGCGCAGCCACTCCAAACAACTCCATTAACAAGTGGTGACAGTCTGAATGAGGCATTCCACATGAGAGTGTTTAACCGAACAGCCTGGGAGAACCCCGGATTGCAGGGATAAAACAGAATTGTGTTGTTCATAATATTTCCAGTGTCAGTATCAGGGAGTATCAGATCCTTGCATGAACTGTATTTAGTGACTCAAAATACCTGAGCCTGTTTAACTCTTTAATCTCCCATTGTAGTAGTTAGTAAAACTAATAGGAAGGGTATATAGTTGAATGAGGAATGTAAGTCAACAAAAGAGGTTAAATCCACTTCAGAAGTATTGATGCATAGAAAACAAAGAATCTTTTGGAAGTCTGTTTAATTGTGGTACTTTTCTTACTTGGCATTTTGACATTGTTTCTCTTGTGTGTTCAGGTGGGGAAGGAAACTGTTCAGACCACAGAAGACCAGATTATGAAGAGAGACATGCCTCCGGCCTTTATTAAGTAAGCGCTGTACTTTCCTCCTCCCTCCAGGAGTATGTACACTAGACATAATCACATTCCCTTCACATCTCACACACACACACACACACACACACACACACACACACACACACACACACATTTATTCTGCACAGCAGTTTTATAAGGCATATCTGCTAATGAACATGACATTGCACTAAAAGAGTAAAAAAAAATAGGCGTTAGAAAACAGCTGAAAAGAGTGTGGTCTTGCTTCTGGGTTAAATAAATGTTTAAAACACAAATGCTAGTGCCTGATTAATAAAATGATAATGATTAGTGATTTTCCAACACCAAAAATGTTTATAGTTTGCTTTACTCCGGCTATGTGCTTTTGCAAAGAATTGGTTTTGTATATGAATTCTTTAAATCCGTGTGCCTTGTCATTTAATTGAATCCTTTTTTCTTTTGCAAGAAAGCAACTGATAAATCTCACTAAGTATGAAGTAACATTCCTCAATTGTCTCTCTATTCATCCTGGAGGTATTAAAAACAGTGTGAACTAAGTGTTTGGGTATTTTTAACATGCACACCATTCCTCTTCTGCCAACTTCCTACAGAGTTGAAAGTGATGTAGTAGTTTAGTAAGAAGGTGCAGACATGGAGTGTCAGCTCTGTCTTGATTTGACTCCTGGCTGTCATAGCTAACTTACACCTTCTGTCAATGCTACAGTGCTGCTGCATTCAGTATTAAGATGTTCAGGATGCATTATTGATAACCGATAAGGCATTATTGAAAATTGATTAAAAATAAATAAATAAAAAGGAAAACCCTGCTGATGTTTGTCTTAAGCAACTAATGTAGCTCACTTAACTATCATAAAGTCCCAGCTTGTTATTCACTCATTCATCTTAAAGCATGCTACAGTATTTGTTACAAGTAATAGTAAAAATATGTAGTTACAGTAGTGGGGAACGTAAATGTATGTCTTGTTGTAAAAATTTAATATCATTATTAAACAGCTGCTCTTGAACACATGATTCATTCTCTGAACTCAAAGTGGTGCATCTCTTTGTTTCGTGTATGGACCAACTGGATAGGAAATGTAACTGAATAGGAAATACCAATGGAAAAGTGTTTGATAGAGCTTCCCACCATGCACTCATTAGTGGTACAGACTTCAAAGAAACTTTCTAGCATTGCTTTATCACATTCTGAATACATGTTCCCAGTATACGTAGTAATGTTTTTTAGGTGTATTAAAATGCAACCATGGTTTAAATGGATGTTGTGGCTGACTATATTTCCCTTACTATTTTTGCCCTACAACAAACAACATGGATAAAAGTTATTTTAGCAGCTAGAATGTGTATTCACTAGAAGTAGTGTGGCAGTTTTTCCTTTCAGTTCTTGATTTAATATTAAAGAAAATGACGATGGTAGGAATCGTGTAGGTATTAAAGCTATACTTTGGGAACGCAGTTTTGTTTAAATGAAATCTACTGTATATTTTCATTAATATTCCATTTTTGTCTAGTATACTTGGCATATTCATAACTTCCATGCACCATTGTGAAATTTTTCATTCTTTTCAAATATTACAATGTCACACCAGGAATCCAAGAAATCGTAATTGGTCTTGCTCACTGGGTGAGAGGGGTGACATTTCTCTCTTCCCTGTTTGTTAGAGCATGTATGTGGAATAGGGCAGTTAGAGCTTTTACTCAAGTTTAGGAGGAACCACGTTTGAATTGCAAATACTGCAGTTCTACAAGAATATAAGCCTCCACACATGCATTTTAAAAGCAACTACATACAACAATATTCTGATTGTCCTGGCCTTCATCAAACTCCTTCTGCATCAATGGAATCTTGACACTGTGATATTATGATGGTCAGGTCAATCACAGAAAGATGCTCTCAAACAGAACACAGATTATGTGTTGCCATCTATGCAGCACCCAGTGCTAAAAGCACAGTGAAACCTACTATAATAAACAACAAATAAAAGGAATTTTATTTGTGTTTCAGAGCAGAATGCCTGCTGTCTTTAACCCTGTAGTTATACATATAGCAGTTTTGCAGAAAGTCCTTGAATTACTGCACAATGATAGAAAAAGTATTTGAAAAGCTTTACCTGCTGACTATTTCATATTTATATTAGTATACTTTCTAGTACTACCTGGTACCCTAAAACAATATGCTTATGAGGATTTCTGTCATTGTGTGTTGGATACACAAGCACCATGATGTAGTTTGTACTTGATTAAATAAACCACACCCCTAATTTAACTCAACTCATGCTTTGTATTTTCTTGTATCCCCTTGTGAATCATGTCATAATACTGCTTACGAAAGTGTTCTTCGAGAGCAACATTAAGTCTGCTCAAAGCTGATCTGACATATATTTAATCATCAGTAATACAGGTGCATCTCAATAAATTAGAATGTCGTGGAAAAGTTAATTTATTTCAGTAATTCAACTCAAATTGTGAAACTCGTGTATTAAATAAATTCAGTGCACACAGACTGAAGTAGTTTAAGTCTTTGGTTCTTTTAATTGTGATGATTTTGGCTCACATTTAACAAAAACCCACCAATTCACTATCTCAACAAATTAGAATATTTCATAAGACCAATAAAAAAAAAAAAAAACATTTTTAGTGAATTGTTGGCCTTCTGGAAAGTATGTTCATTTACTGTACATGTACTCAATACTTGGTAGGGGCTTCTTTTGCTTTAATTACTGCCTCAATTCGGCGTGGCATGGAGGTGATCAGTTTGTGGCACTGCTGAGGTGGTATGGAAGCCCAGGTTTCTTTGACAGTGGCCTTCAGCTCATCTGCATTTTTTGGTCTCTTGTTTCTCATTTTCCTCTTGACAATACCCCATAGATTCTCTATGGGGTTCAGGTCTGGTGAGTTTGCTGGCCAGTCAAGCACACCAACACCATGGTCATTTAACCAACTTTTGGTGCTTTTGGCAGTGTGGGCAGGTGCCAAATCCTGCTGGAAAATGAAATCAGCATCTTCAAAAAGCTGGTCAGCAGAAGGAAGCAAAATTTCTTGGTAAACGGATGCAGTGACTGTGGTTTTCAAAAAACACAATGGACCAACACCAGCATATGACATGGCACCCCAAATCATCACAGACTGTGGAAACTTAACACTGGACTTCAAGCAACTTGGGCTATGAGCTTCTCCACCCTTCCTCCAGACTCTAGGACCTTGGTTTCCAAATGAAATACAAAACTTGCTCTCATCTGAAAAGAGGACTTTGGACCACTGGGCAACAGTCCAGTTCTTCTTCTCCTTAGCCCAGGTAAGACGTCTTTGACGTTGTCTGTGGTTCAGGAGTGGCTTAACAAGAGGAATACGACAACTGGAGCCAAATTCCTTGACACGTCTGTGTGTGGTGGCTCTTGATGCCTTGACCCCAGCCTCAGTCCATTCCTTGTGAAGTTCACTCAAATTCTTGAATCGATTTTGCTTGACAATCCTCATAAGGCTGCGGTTCTCTCGGTTGGTTGTGCATCTCTTTCTTCCACACTTTTTCCTTCCACTCAACTTTCTGTTAACATGTCAATGATTGTCTTCTGGACAACTGTCAGATCAGCAGTCTTCCCCATGATTGTGTAGCCTAGTGAACCAAACTGAGAGACCATTTCGAAGGCTCAGGAAACCTTTGCAGGTGTTTTGAGTTGATTAGCTGATTGGCATGTCACCATATTCTAATTTGTTGAGATAGTGAATTGGTGGGTTTTTGTTAAATGTGAGCCAAAATCATCAGAATTAAAAGAACCAAAGACTTAAACTACTTCAGTCTGTGTGCACTGAATTTATTTAATACACGAGTTTCACAATTTGAGTTGAATTACTGAAATAAACGAACTTTTCCACGACATTCTAATTTATTGACATGCACCTGTATAGTATAGTGGTGGACAAGTCTAGTGAGTAGTATTTAATCATAGCCATGGCTAGGTCTTTTCTGATCTCAAGTCAGCTATCATTTGCTTTCAGAGGAACCATATTTTGCACTGTAAATGCTGATGGCTGTTATTCGGTTGTCTACTTTGAAGTATTCACAGAAATGAATATTTAATGATGTATCTGATATAATGTTTAAGCTGAAGTAAGCAACCAGACCAACAGCTTAAAAGTTACCTGAAAAGAGAAGAATATTTTAAGTACATGTTGTGTAAGACCAAGATGCAAAAATTTTTACCATCTCTTTCCCGCATATGTACTGGGCACAGCATAAAATGGATGGGTATAGGGTTTCCCTTCAGTGCAGCAGATGGTCCACTGGGATTCACAAAAGCCCAGGCTGACACATTTGGCACCATAAACACAAGCTGGCTCAGATCTCATCAATCAGCAGACATGTGGTTGGTGACAAGGAATGTGAACTTCTCTATATATAGGCTTTGTGGTGGCCACCGGTACTTATCTCACATTGGGAGGTGCATGAGTAAATGAGGACCTCCACATCTACACTACGCTGACGAGAGGCTTTTTTTGTACACATGTCATCACTGCCCTCGTGCCCTTATTGTGAGTTTGGTGAGAAACTGAAACATGCTGTCTATTAATACAGCACTACCTATGCAAGAGGATACTACACTGAGAACATTAATGTCTTTCTATAAAATTTCTCATACTGGTTTAATAGTTTAGCTTTTTAATTTACAGTATGTGAGTGATTAGTTGTTGATGTTTTCCAATACATCATGCATAATGAAAAAGTCATGAGAGAAGAACAAATACTGTAGCTCCCAGTGTTGATCACTTTCTCGCAAGCCTTTTGCACCTGATGATTACCTGAACTTATCCCCAGCACTTATCCTACCCACAGTATTATCCACTATGACCCTCTTTGTTTTCCACATTGCATACACTGGGGGGGGGGTCATAATTTTTTACTGATGTGTATGTGCAAGAGGGCACGTATAAGACCATATAGATAATGTCCAAGGCTAAAATAGGAGAAAAACCTGGGCAAGGACAGAGCATTATGACCCAAGGAAATAATCCTGGAAAAACAGGAAATAATCCCACATTACTTGCCTTAGTATTGGAACTTGTTATTTCAGTCCAGCAGAGGGCCATATGCTGTGACAACACAAGGTACAACCCCAAACCATCAACCTTCAACACTTGACATCAACACTTGACAAAGTACTCAACAAACTGCGGTGAAAAAAATGGAATATGTGGTCGGTTAGATTTAAGGAAAAAATATTACATATAGTTTACATAAAAATATTAAGTTTCTCAACAAAATGTGATTTCATTGCGTACGCTAAATTTAATTTAAACAAGTTTCTAATTGCAATAGTGAATTATGTAAAGTAAGCATGATGAATTCATGTAGTATTAAGGTAAACCAATTACATTATGAAATCTTGTGGGGATGTTGGCACTGACAGGTACTATAACTATAGTATTTAAATTAACATGGTTAAAATGTGTGTGGTAGAACAGCGCAACAGTAATGTGGTTGTTGCAGAATGCCAGCAACCTGAGTTCGATCCTCAGCTCAGGTGAGAGTGTGGAGTTTGATTTTATTCAGGGCATTGAAAATATATGATCAAATCATGTGGCTGTACAAAAACAAATTGTGTTAATGTAACTCAGTTGAATCATATGGAACTGATGAACGCATTTGAATTAAGTAAATTTAAGGAGCTTTTTTTTCAGCGTGGATCCAATATTTTGATCATTTATGGCTTTAAGTAGGATTGGTTAGGCTGTAATTTGAAGGTGGTTAGCCAGATTCTAGCATATTGTATAAATGTCCCACTGAGACAGAATATACTAAGGCAAAATTAAAAACACTGTGGCAATTTTATTTGGTTTACTTCTTAGGAAGACAAGTATGCACATGGCACAGTACTCACATAAGCAATATTTTTGGAATTGACAGACTAATCTGTTGGGACTAGGAGTGAGAGCTGAAGATCCATTTGTCTCTGCCCTTCTTCAGGCAACATAAGTGCATGCTAGTGCAGGTTCCTGTGGGCTTGTGGCTCAGCATGGGGTCAAAAACTTGACTAGGATATGGAAATTCTTGATCTGAATTTATCTATGTGGACAGAGAGTGGACTGACTTCTTCAAACTCTGGGAAATCGTCTTAACCTGCATTATCAGATTGGATTGAGCCCTTGTGGAAACATCACAAGTAGAGCATGTTCTCACAAAAGGTTGGCTCCTGTTAGCATATGAAATTCAAGGGCATAGTCAGCTGCTGACCCACGTCTTTGTTTCAAAGTTGGCAGTCGCTCAGTGTTCTTTCCCTTTGAGTAGGGGCTTAAACATGTCTGAGAAATGCTGAGTAAATCTGTGTAATGAACATATGAAAGGACATTGCTGATTCTAAATGGAGAGCTGAAATTTTGTTTGAAATTCTTTTGTGGAATTTTTTTTTTAAATGCTATAAGTGACAGGCGATAGGAGAGCGCTACATGATGATTCACTCACATTTGTCAGAAGATTAGCAAAAGCTGGTTAATGAAAATCTCCCAAGAAGGTTGGGAGCCATGTATCGATTAGTGAGAACTCAATAATGTCTCTAATTATGGCAGTCTTGTTATATTTGTACTTTCAGCCTTGGAACAATCTAAAGGGTTGCCATTTTATTTATGTAGATTGCAATCAGAATCTAAAAGGATCACAAGTAGAAAACTGCTCTCAATGCCAGCAGGGAGCCCTATGAATATATAGTGATGTATATGTGGTCCAGTTAATGCCCCCTGGGGTTGTAAGCATTTACCAATGACATCCTGCATTGGTATATCACCAATTTGGCATAGTGTACATTAATGACATTGCTCCTACCAGTCATTCTTGGCTTTCTACATTGCTTATACCTGTTGTGCATTACCTGCCTCCTGTATTTGAGCTGTTTGCTTTAGGTTTTGTCACAGTACCCAGCAGTCATTTAACCCGCTTAGCATAATCAGCATCTACTTTTTCTAGTTTCTTGGATTTATATCTTGGTGCGTCTGCTATTAAACTCTATACGCCGAGCATCCTATAGAAACAGAACATGATATCTTCTCTGATTATGCACTAGTATTGTGACTGGTGACTCTAAATTGCCCTTAAGTGTGAATGAGGGTGTGATTGGGTATGTGTGTGATGCCCTGTGATGGACTGGTGTCCCATCCATGGTGTGTCCTGGCCTTGTGCCCCTTTGTGCTCCTGGGATAGGCTCTGGATCCACCACAATTCATATAAAAAAAGCAGATACTAAAGATGGAATTAATGAAATTTGACACACCAAATGAATAATGTATGTGCCTTTTTCATAAATGCCTGATTTACTGGCATTGTTTTATTGAGAGACAACACTTGCAAAGGAACAATTCAACAAACAACTGTTCAGTTACGTTTGATCCCTGGAAATGGTGGACTATAGAGACTATAATAAGATTTATGATTTTTACTGGTCCACCTAATATAGACCTTTAAATGAAAGCTTACATTCTGTATAATGGAGTGTCTCTCTCTCTCTCTCTCTCTCTCTCTCTCTCTCTCTCTCTCTCTCTCTGTTTGCCAGGGTGGAGAATGCTTGTGCCAAGCTGGTAGAAGCAGCTCGGATGCTGAGGACAGATCCATATTCTGTTCCTGCTCGAGATTACCTTATCGATGGCTCCCGTGGCATCCTCTCAGGCACATCAGACCTGTTACTTACCTTTGATGAGGCAGAGGTACAAATTCTGTTTCCACTGGACTTAATGTTGATGAACAGCAGTTCTGTTGTAAAGTTGATAACTATGCCTTTTATTGCTATTAAGCAACAGTTTGAATACATTTAATATTAATCAGTGTTCCATGCTTGAACTGCCATTACTGACTGATTTGTGATAAGCTACCCAATCAATTGAGAAGTGTTCAATTTAAAACATTGCGTCATGTAAATACCGGAATACGACTAAGGACTACGATTCCCATCAGCCACTGCACGTCACCTGATTCCATCACATGACTGTCAGCACCTGATTCACGTTTGGAACTAATTAGCACCTGTATGTAGAACCACACTTTCACTGCACACACTGTCTTTCGTTATCTTTCCTCACCACAGTTTATGTTTCTTGTCTTGGTCATTGGTTTATGTTTATTTTCAAGCCTTGTATGTTCCTAGTTCCTGGTTTTGTATTTTGTTTTCACTTTTTATTAAAACCAAAATCTGCACTTGCATCCACATTTGACTCCGTCTCTACCTACATCGTGACACATTGATTCAGCCTTTTAAAACAGGCATGAAATGTAGTATTCTGTAGAATCTGTTTATAAAGTAACACAGATCTGCACCACTAAATATTTCAAAGCAACCTCCATTAAATGATTGACATCTTTATTATCAATTAGCTCTATTAATGGTTTATTTTCGCTCTAGCTCCTAATTATTTTGTTGCTTAAAAGCTGACTTTGATTTAGGCTTTTCGTGCTCCCGTAAGATTAAACAGTAAATGTACTGTTTTGCTTCTCTCTGTATTATCCTAATCCTCCCTGTGTGCCAGTGTAGACAGAATTTACCCTGAGCACATGATCTCAAGCACACGTTGAGTGCACATTGTTTCTTTTATCAGCATAGATTACTTTAGAAGTAGGAGCATAGCTTGTCATAGGACTATTTATCACAAGGCAAAATATGTGATTGAGCTCCCCATCGCTGCAGCCCTGCTCTGAATATTTGCATACTGTATTTATTTGTATTCATTTAATGGGGGCCATTGCAGCCAGAATACTGTCAGAGCTGTGCTATTATAGAAAATTAATCAAAACCATCTCACCAATTAGATACAGCAGTGTGGCATAATGATGTGTAACACATATATAAAAAGTACAATATACAATGTAATACCACAGACCTGTTCTGAATGTCACGGTGGCTTATTGGTTAGAATGTTTGCCTTGCACCTCTGGGGTTGGAGGTTCGGAGTTTGAATGTTCTCCCTGTGCATCGGGGGTTTCCTCCAGGTACTCTGGTTTCCTCCCCCAGCCCAAAGACATGTGTTGTAGGCTGATTGGCATCTCCAAATTGTCCATAGTGTGTGAATGTGCGTGCAGTTGTGCCCTGCGATGGTATGGCACTCCGTCCAGGGTGTCCCCCACCTGATGCCCTGAGCTCTCTGGGATAGGCTCCCCCGAGAACCTGTGTAGGATAAGCGGTATGGAAAATGGCTGGATGTTCTGAATGTTAAACAGCAGCCTGACACTTGCAGTATGATTTTTAGATATGTTAATAATTTATGTATTTTTCCCTTTCAGGTGCGTAAGATCATCCGTGTCTGTAAAGGCATCTTGGAGTACTTGACAGTAGCAGAAGTGGTGGAGAGCATGGAGGACTTGGTCACATACACTAAAAACCTGGGACCAGGTGCTTTTCATTCATCTGTCCTTCAGCTGTTGTTTTGATAATGTTAGAACAGAGGTGTCAGACTCTGATCTTGAGGCAGTGCAGTTCTAGTAATCCTAATTTAACAGACCTGACTGAAATCTTACTGGGCTGAATTTGAGGTAAAATATAGTGTCTCTGTAGGCTGACTATCCATGATTGAATCTTTTGTCCCAATGTTAGATGGTGACTTGTCCAACTATGGGGCCTATAAAGACTTCTCTATAAGACCTGGCCCATTTCTGAGCCCTGCTTTCATCTATACGCTGATTAACAAAGCTCCCCTTAATAGGGATGACGAAGATGGCAAAGATGATCGATGAACGGCAGCAGGAGCTAACACATCAGGAGCACCGCATGATGTTGGTCAACTCCATGAACACGGTGAAGGAGCTGCTGCCTGTGCTCATATCAGGTGAGGGTGCGAGGGAGCTGATCGTGAAACAACAAAAAACAAATAGAACTCGATGCCAACGGTGCCAACAGGGATGCCTCCGCCACCAACAAGTCTAGTCCGTCTTGTTACTAATTTATATGCCTGAAATACTCTTAAATATACTCTAAACAGGAAGAAAGCTATTGAAGCAGAATTTCAGACTTGTTATGACTTTGACCCTCTGGATCAATTCTAAAATCTAAACAGTTCATCTGCTGCTTACAATCATTATTTCATATAAGTCCTACAAACTTTCAACCACTCGTTCTAGAAATTTTGCACTAACTAGAATCTCAGATGGATGGATGCATGGACAACGTCACTTGGTAGTGGAGTCATAACGATGATTCACTGTAGGAATGAAGGGTAACATGGACATATCTTTGTTTTGAAATGTGCTGAAGGGGAAAGGAAACCTTGCATGATAAGTTATAAACCAAGTCAATTCTCATCAAAAGCATGTCTGAAACATTTTCATTTGTCTGTATTAAACAGTATCAAGCAGTTCATTTATTGAAGCACTTCAATTTAACTATTGTTAAATCCACAATTCTAGCAATCATGGAAATAGTAGATGCTTTACAGTAGATTTATTTATTTATTTATTTTATTTTATTTTTATTTTTTTACTTGTGTTGCTATAGTTTATGTCACCTAATTTGTGTCATTATTGGGAGTCCATTAAAAGAAAAAGGAAAGGAAAGTGTGCAAAACTGTAGGATTATAATTACAGCTGCATTTGGTATAAAGCCTTACATGTTACATTCTCACACACACACACACACACACACACACTGCAATATCATGGTTGTAGTTTTCTGTAAATAAATCCATTATACAATAATGTGATCTTATTTATGAACCACAGGGAAAAAGCCTGAACTACTTCCATGTGCAGTTCATTTGTAGCTGTCCAACATGAGAGTTTTATCACATAGGAGGCATTTTATTAACACCCGCCTATGAAATTACCAGCTTGAATATGTCTAAAGTGATATTTTTAGAAGACATTTTTCATCCATTTCTGTCGTGAGCTGTTATGAGTAAGATTTTAATTCATAAAGCATTTGGGGGGAGCATATTCCCACTCTATAGAAGATGGAAAGTACTCAAGTGATAAGGGAACATTTTATTGTTTACTTGTATTTGGAACAGTAAAACCCATGGTAGAAGGATAACAACGGTAAATTTCCAGGCTTGCAGCTGAACACACCGCGCGTCCAACCAATCAGTGTTCACATGAAAGCCAGTCGACACACAGCACCGTAGTTAGCTTCCAGGAGCAAAGCAAGCGAGAGGGTCAGAGCGTCTCTGCAGTCCACGCTTACCTCTGTGTCTCTGTGTCTCTGTGTCTCTGTGTCGTGACGCAAATGTGCAAAACTGCATCAATACAGAAGTATAAATCAGGCCTGAAACTATGCATTTTGTGTGCCATTTTCCAGCTGTAAAAATCTTTGTGACCACCAAGTGTGCCAAGAGCCATGGCGTGGAGGAAGCCATGAAGAACAGGAACTACACCTTTGAGAAGATGAGTGCTGAGATCAATGAGATCATCCGAGTGCTGCAGCTCACTTCCTGGGATGAAGACGCCTGGGCCAACAAAGTATTTTCAATTCTATATAAACTTATATCCATTATACAGGACATTTACTGTAGAGGAACAGAATAATCCCATGGTGCAGTATTTATGTACAATCATAAACACAAGCTGCACACCATCATTCCTTTTTTTATCGCTCTCTCACTCATGTTTACTTCCAGCATACTGTTTATAAAGATTTAGCAAATGCTTGGTAGTGTTTCCCAGAATAAACTTTGTCAAAATAAATACAAATTTAATTATCAGACATATTTCACATTCTCTTCACAGTTAGGGTTAGAATTCTGCAGCGATATGATAAATAATAGTGTAGGGAAAGTATTTTCTAAACACCACTTATTAATCACTGCCACATTATTACAGCCAGTCATTGGTGCATTTTAAAAATGCTTGGTAATTAGTTATGGTCAACAAATCTCTGAATGTACCCACCTATCTGTGTTTGACTGTCCTTTCTTTTTGCATATATATATATATATTTCATTTTCCTCATACACATTTACTATTTGAAAAACTTCCAGAAGCATGTGTTAATTAGTTGTGCCACCTCTGATTTTCTGTTTACCCTGATGGTAACGGCTTTAAACACTGGGATTTCTTTCTTTTTATTCTCTTTTTTTTCTGTACTCTTCCATTCTTTTCCTCCTTGTAGAAGGTAAGGCTTCCTCTTCCCCACTGCGTGATGTTCTAGCATGCCACAAATAAGACTTTCATGCACTTGCATACTCTGTATGTGTGTGTTTGCAGTATCTGTGTAAAACAGGACATGAGATTGTACTGTAAGAATCAAGCCAGAATCAACATTCTGTACAGTATGTTGGTGTTCTGCAGTGTTTCATGATTGTCTCTTTCACGTGCTGTCTGCTGCTGTCTCTCATCGAGTCTCACTTTGTTAACCTGTCTCTCTTTTTAATTTGTCTTGCCACTTGTTGTTGTCTTACTCTCTGTCTCTGTGAGATTCTTACACCATCTGTGTGGCTTTAAATGAATGCTGTTTTTCCTGATAAACTTGCCAACCTGTTTCTCTTACTTGAGCCACAGCAGCTGAGGTTCTCCTCTCAGTTTTACTATTTATACATTATGCATACACCATTTATCATGTAATGCTCCTACTCTGTGATCAAAAATGTGTTTTTAGTCATCGAGAGTAATATTATTTTCAATTGTGGTTTTCTGTTTAAACCTTTCAGCTTAGTAGTACTCTCACTGTTTTAACTTAGCACTGGTTATAGTTCCTCTTGGGCCTGTGATTGGTCTCATTTCAGCCTCATGAACGAACAATTGATGAGGTTTCCTGAGGACATACAAACACACTCGCATACACAGACATGCACACAGATAATGAAGGAGGATGCCAGTAAAAACCATGTCCATCTTTTTATTTAAGGCCAGGTACATAACCACACTTTCATAGGCATCTTAAATGGTTGAAATGATACATCAATACAATTTTCTTTTAAAAATGTGTTAAACTATACAAACAAGGCAATGGCAATTATCATTAAATTTGCACATATTTGTAAGTTACAGATTTTTTTTTAAATTGTAAAAAATATTTTTTTAAATGTAAAAAATAACAACTCCCCTAATTTTCATACTTACACATAATAAAATAGCAAAATTTTGTTATTTCATAGAAATTATTTAAAAACACATTTGGCATGCATGATGACAAGTGCATATTAAGCATAGTGTATATATGCACCCATGAGCCATAACATTAAAACCATTGACAGGTGAAGTGAATAACTTTGATTATCTCATTACAGTGGCACCTGTCAAGGGGTTGGATATATTAGGCAGTAAGTGAACAGTCAGTTCTCAACGTTGATGTGTTGGAAGCCAGAAAAATGGGCAAGCATTGAATAAATGGGCCTGAGCGACTTTGACAAGGGCCAAAGCATGGACTGGGTCAGAGCATCTCCAAAACAGCAGGTCTTGTGCGGTGTTCCCGGTATGCAGTGTTTGGTACCTACCAAAAGTGGTCCAAGGATGACAACCGGTGAACCAGTGACAGGGTCATGGGTGCCCAAGGCTCATTGATGCGCTTGGGGAGTGAAGGCTAGCCCATCTGGTCTGATCCCACAGAAGAGCTACTTTAGCACAAATTGCTGAAAAAGTTAATGCTGATTGTTGTGTATGGGGCTCCGAAGATGGCACTAGGAGATGTCACCAGGATGCACCATGGGAAGAAGGCAAGCCGGCATCTGCAGTGTGATACTCTGGGCAATGTTCTGCTGGGAAACCTTGTGTCCTGGCATTCATGTGGATGTTACTTTGACACATACTACCTACCTAAACATTGTTGCAGAGCAAGTATACCCCCTT
Organism: Cranoglanis bouderius; assembly: GCA_023630585.1. Classification (NCBI taxonomy): domain Eukaryota; kingdom Metazoa; phylum Chordata; class Actinopteri; order Siluriformes; family Cranoglanididae; genus Cranoglanis; species Cranoglanis bouderius. The sequence continues at coordinate 15,634,513 of CM042536.1, read as the reverse complement.
CATGGCAACGGTATTCCCTAATGGCAATGGCCTCGTTCAGCAGGATAATGCTCCCTGACACACTGCAAAAATTGTTCAGGAATGGTTTGAAAAATGACAAAGAGTTCAAGGTGTTGACTTGGACTCCAAATTCCCCAGATTACAATCCGATCGAGCATCTGTGGGATGTGCTGGACAAACAGTTTCGATCCATGGAGGCCTCAACTCGCAACTTACAGAACTTAAAGGATATGCTTAATGGATATGATCTTGTTGCCAGATACCACAGCACACCTTCAGAGGTCTTATGGAGTCCATGCCCTGATGGGTCAGAGCTGTTTTGGTGGCACGAGGGGCACCTACACAATATTAGGCAGGTGGTTTTTAATGTTATGGCTGATCGGTACATACACATGGTATACATGTGAAATTTCAGGCAATTTATAGAATCTTTGCTGTCTTATCTATACCAATATCCATAAGTTTTGACTTCATTTCTTCAGTTTTGAGTTTATTTCCGAGCACACATTACTCATTACTTATGGATAAAACACATGACTCTTATATATCCGTCATCGCTTTAGCAGAATTGCATTGCTTATTCAGTGAGTGGGTGTTCAAAGAGTCCTGTGATCACATCATAAAACTTTGATCAGGTGCCCTCTTTTGAATGTCACAGTGTTCAGCTTGGTATTGTATTTTATAGCCTGTGTGTGTGTGTGTGTGTGTGTGTGTGTGTGTGTGTGTGTGTGTGTGTGTGTGTGTGTGTGCGCGTGTGTGTGTGTGTGTGTGTGTGTGTGCACGTGTGTGTGTATGTGTGTTTACATGCAGCGGTGTTGCACATCAGATTGGCTTCTAAAGCAAGACTCATGCTCATGAGTTCCTTAACTGCATTATCATTTTCCCTGTTTATAGTGTGTGGTGTAATGTGCATGCTCGAGGCTGTGTTTAGTGTGTTTAGCCGTGTGTGGTAATAATGCTTACGGCAGTGAACTTCTTCATTATTGCAGTTCCTGAATGCAGCCTGAGTCTAAGCTGACTCCTAATAATCATGCAGGCAAACGGAAATGAGTCATCAGCTTACAATTAATGTGATCTCATCACTCTATGGGATTGAATGCAGCTGTTATTGGATACACGGAAATAAGGCACAGGAGATGAAGGGGCGGTTGGATTTAATTCTTGCTGAATGGAGACACATGTGTGGCTTATATTTTATCACTTTACTTCAAAGATTTGGCTGCATCATTGTGGCTCATAGTGTTGTTCTTTTTACAGTCTGCGATTAATTAATAACCTCGTCCCCTTCTGGAGAACGAATTCAAAATGATTTAGCACTGTGTTCATTTTGCACACCGAGCAAAAAAAAAAACCTAGCTTAATATGGCTTTGCTGGTGCTTCACACCTTATCATCTTTGTCATAAGTCTGACAAGCCAAAATCGACTGCTTCCTGTGAAGTCATTGCACATCCCTAAGTGCGCTAATGGTTCAGACTGTTCCGTGCAACAGAGAGCCACAGACACACAGGCGGAGGCAGTGAGCCAGACAAGCTTGAAATTTCCTAAAAATGTGTGAGTGGGTGCACTGAAGTGTGAAGTGATGATTATGTGATCCCCTTCACCTGTGTATAAGTGTACTGTATATAAGTGTGTGTAGGTGTGGGCCACCACGAACAACAAAGTCCCTTTTTTGTAAAACACACACAAGCCACTTTGTAATTTGTAATAATAATGTTAACAGTGTTACCAATGGATAAAATACTGCAATTGTATATTGTTCTTTTCATCTTTGCCTTTCTTTTCTTCACTCTCTCCGTCGTTTCTTCTCTCACTCTCTGAAGGACACAGAAGCAATGAAGAGATCGCTGGCACTGATTGAGTCGAAGATGAATCAGGCTAAAGCCTGGCTCAAAGATCCTCATGGCCTACCAGGTATGTGAGCAGGCCAACACAAAAGAGGCTCTCTGCTAGAGTGTGAACATTGACCTTGGGGATTATACTATGCCTTGCATAAGTATTCACCCCTTGAACTTTTCCGCATTTTGTAGTGGAACTGAAAAGGACTAAACTGTAATTATACAATGTATCATGGATCTACACAAAATAGCCCATCATACTGAAATGGGGAAAATCAATGCACAGTACTGTGCAAAAGTTTTAGGCACATGCAAAGAAATGCTGTAGAGCAAAGATGCCTTCAAAATAATGGAATTAAATGTTTCTACATTTTAAAAAAATACAGTAAAGAGCAGTAAACTGTAGTAAATGAAACAAAGTCAATATTTGGCGTGACAAAAAAATAAAAATAAAAATAGTAGTTTCCAGTACAATTTGTGCAGTTTTATAAGGAAATGAGCTGGTAAGTTTTATTGAGCATCTTGCAGAACCAGCCACAGTTCTTCTGGAGACTTTGACTTTCGCACTCGCTTCTTATTTTTGCAGCAAAACCCAGCAGCCTTCATTGTGTTTTTTCTCTGAAAAGTGTCTCTTACGTAATATGCTGCTTTCTTTAATGACATACAAACATTTTTCTGTAACATTTAATTTTGTGCTAGAAAACTAATGTTTGGGAATCTAAAATGTTTTTTGTACTGACTTGATAATGTAGAAGTCATAAAATAAAAAAAATCTATAACAAAGTTTGTACTAAAAAAAAATAGGGTGCCTAAAAATTTTGCACAGTACTATAGTTTTCCAAAATGGTTTACTAATAAAAATGTAAAAGTGGTGATTGCATACATATTCATTCTTGTTGTGTGAAACCCAAAACCTCAATTAGTTCTGTTGGATTACATAAGATCTTTGTTTAATACAGTTCCACATTTGAATCTTTCTAGTAACTTCAGTACAGACTGTAAAAAACTCTAGTCAGTCAGTCTAATAAATGTATTGTTTTCTCCATATTAATGAGAACAGCATGTAGTGGTGTTAGCCTGCATATACACTGAGTCGTGTGTGTGTGTGTGTGTGTGTGTGTGTGTGTGTGTGTGTGTGTGTGTGTGTGTGTGTGTGTGTGTGTGTGTGTGTGTGTGTGTGTGTGTGTGTGTGTGTGTAGGGGCAGCAGGTGAGCACTCTCTGCGTCAGATTCTGGATGAGGCCGGGAAAGTAGGAGAGCTGTGTGCCGGGAAGGAGAGAAGGGAGATCCTGGGAACGACCAAGACTTTGGGACAGATGACTGATCAGGTGTCGGACGTGCGACTCAGGTACAGGCCTTCACTGGACCCAGAGGAGAGCAAAAGCTCAAATGAATGCCTACACTGTAATTATAATAAACATAGTACATATATATATATATATATATATATATATATATATATATAATCTCCCAGGGTTTGTAATTATATTTCAATAAATGGTGACATCTTTGGCTTTCCTGTAGTCAGCTATTAGGCTGTGTATGTGAACACTGTTATTGTCAAAAGTTTTACTAGATAGGGAGAGCTGACGCTGGATTGCAGAGGGATTGTGAAAGGAATGGTCACGGCTGAGCCACAGAACGTGAAAACAATAGCCCTGAGATTATAAGAAAAGATCTGGCTTTATTAGAGAGGCTGAACTGAAGTACATTAAAGCCTGAGCCCTGGCTAATCAGCCATTGGTTCAGCCCATCGCCTCTACCCAGCAAAGGGTTAGGCCAAAAAAGCAAGAAAAACATACTTCCCTACACATTGTTTGTAGCCACTTTAATTTTAGATCTGTAGTCAATTATATAATAATGACATAATCAAACTCTTGACAATATGCTCATATTGAACATCCTTTCAACACATTTAGTACTTTTGTCTTTTCTCTTTACATCTACAGTGGGGGAAAAAGTATTTGATCCCCTGCTGATTTTGTACGTTTGCCCACTGACAAAGAAATGATCAGTCTATAATTTTAATGGTAGGTGTATTTTAACAGTGAGAGACAGAATAACAACAAAAAATTCCAGAAAAGCACATTTCAAAAAAGTTATAAATTGATTTGCATTTAATGAGGGAAATAAGTATTTGATCCCCTATCAATCAGCAAGATTTCTGGCTCCCAGGTGTCTTTTACACATGTAACGAGCTGAGATTAGGAGCACTCTCTTAAAAGGAGTGCTCCTAATCTCAGCTTGTTACCTGTATAAAAGACACCTGTCCACAGAAGCAATCAATCAATCAGATTCCAAACTCTCCACCATGGCCAAGACCAAAGAGCTGTCCAAGGATGTCAGGGACAAGATTGTAGACCTACACAAGGCTGGAATGGGCTACAAGACCATCGCCAAGCAACTTGGTGAGAATGTGACAACAGTTGGTGCGATTATTCGCAAATGGAAGAAACTGTCAGTCTCCCTCGGTCTGGGGCTCCATGCAAGATCTCACCTCGTGGAGTTTCAATGATCATGAGAACGGTGAGGAATCAGTCCAGAACTACACGGGAGGATCTTGTTAATGATCTCAAGGCAGCTGGGACCATAGTCACCAAGAAAACAATTGGTAACACACTACGCAGTGAAGGACTGAAATCCTGCAGCACCCGCAAGGTCCCCCTGCTCAAGAAAGCACATGTACAGGCCTGTCTGAAGTTTGCCTGGATGATTCAGAGGAGAACTGGGCGAAAGTGTTGTGGTCAGATGAGACCAAAATCAAAATTTTCTGCTAAGGGGACAGGACAACTGCACCGCATCAAAGGGACGATGGACGGGGCCATGTACCGTCAAATCTTGGGTGAGAACCTCCTTCCCTCAGCCAGGGCATTGAAAATGGGTCGTGGATGGGTATTCCAGCATGACAATGACCCAAAACACACAGCCAAGGCAACAAAGGAGTGGCTCAAGAAGAAGCACATTAAGGTCCTGGAGTGGCCTAGCCAGTCTCCAGACCTTAAACCCATAGAAAATCTGTGGAGGGAGCTGAAGGTTCGAGTTGCCAAACGTGAGCCTCGAGACATTAATGACTTGGAGAGGATCTGCAAAGAGAAGTGGGACAAAATCCCTCCTGAGATGTGTGCAAACCTGGTGGCCAACTACAAGAAACGTCTGACCTCTGTGATTGCCAACAAGGGTTTTGCCACCAAGTACTAAGTCGAAGGGGTCAAATACTTATTTCCCTCATTAAAATGCAAATCAATTTATAACTTTTTTGAAATGCGTTTTTCTGGATTTTTTTGTTGTTATTCTGTCTTTCACTGTTAAAATACACCTACCATTAAAATTATAGACTGATCATTTCTTTGTCAGTGGGCAAACGTACAAAATACTTTTTTCCCCCACTGTATATTATTATATTATTGTGTGTTAGCAGAAAAGGATGGGTTTCCTTTTGAGCCTGATTCCTTTCAAGGTTTTTTCCTCATGTTGTCTCAGGGAGCTTTTTTCCTTGCCACTTTTGCCTCTGGCTTGCTCATTAGAGATTATTGTAAATTGTCTTTGTGACCATGTCTATTTTTGTACAAATAACATTTGAATCATACTCTTATTGGACGCTTTTATTTCCTTGTGTGACTATTAATTCACTGAAAATATATTCTGTATTATTGTGTATCTGGCATAAAATGCATTTTATGTATTGGGATTTTGCAGAGGTCAGGGGCCTACACCCATGGGCATGCAGAAGGCCCAGCAGGTGGCGCAGGGTTTGGACATCCTAGTGGGGAAAGTGGAGAATGCTGCTCGCAAACTGGAGGCCCTGAGCAATGCTAAGCAGGCTATTGCTAAGAGGATAGATGCTGCTCAGGTAAGATTGTTTACCAGCAACACACAGTTACACATTCATACACTTCTTGTAGTGCCATAGTGGTGCAGCGGGAAGCTTTGATACCTCACAGCTCCATGGTTCCTGGTTTGATCCTCACCTCAGGTTACTATTGGTGTGGAGTTTTGTGTGCTCTCTGCGTGTCCAGATGCGTTTCCTCCAGGTTCTCCAGTTTTCTGCCAGCTCCCAAAAACATGCATTCAGGTGGATTGGCTGCTCTAAATTGCCCCAGGTGTGAATGAATGTGTGCATGATGCCCTGCAATGGACATTCCATCAAGAGTGTATTCCTTCCACGCCCAGTGTTTTCCTGAATAGGTGTCAGATCCTTTACTCTGACCAGGATATATTGGTTACTGCAGATGAATGATGCATGAAAGTTTTCTTAAAAGATTTCTTAGAAAGTTCCCATTCTGTTGTAATAACTAGTATGGCATAAGACACAGTAAAATGTCTATTCATATAAATGATCATCATGAGAGGGCAGATCATGGTGATCAGGTGATCAGAGCTGCCATAAGTGTTAAATGAATTATGGCTTCTATGACTTGCAAGTATTCAGGAGATGCGAGACAGAAAGCAGAAGCAAAGATTTATGTCTGACATCTCATATCAAAGGACAGAGAACCAGCATCAGAGTTCATAACTATACAAATGCACATGATTATATAACAGTCTGTGTGCTGAATAACAATATGACTAGAAAAACAGCATCAGTATACAAGAGTATAAATGCAAAGAAAGGGAAGACAGGAAACCTGGGGAGATGTGTGACTTCAGAGAAGAACAGATGCAGATAAGGAGATGAGATAAATATGACATGTTTTTATCTTTTTCAGCTTAGGGTGTGTAACTTCCTGTTCACTGAAAAAAAAAATATTATAAAGATATATACAGATATTATAAAGTGTTGTAGGTCAGGGCATGCCTACTTGCCACAATATAGAGTTTAACGATCTGAGAAATGTACATATTCATACACTGATATATTTATTAACCATTTTCATGCTTTTTATATCACAGTATTTGCTTCATATAATGTCATGTTAAGTTCTTATACAGTTTTCTTTCTTTTATGTCTGGTATGTTTGTTCTTAAGCCCTTAAAGTCTCTGCTTATTATTCATTTAATTAAAGCAGGTTTTCTATTAATTGCTATAAATTATTCAGCAATTAAGCAATGGAGGTCATCCAATGATGCATCCCAGAGTTTAAAAGGGTCTTCATAGTTAAACAAAAAACCTTTCTGTTATGCCATTATATACTTTTTGAAATATAATTTTAATAGTATACCTACTTCGTGCTTTTTTTTTTTTTTTCAATCGTGGTGTACTTTCAAACCTCAGCTAGAAGTGAAGATGTACAGATTCAGGGTTGATCCACATTTCTGTGTAGCATGGTGTTGTGTGAGCACTCTGTGTTTGTGCAGAGCTGGCTGGCTGATCCTCATGGAGGTCCTGAAGGAGAGGAAAATATCAGAGCTCTGTTAGCTGAAGCCAAGCACATCGCTAGTCTCTGTGAGGACCCCAAAGAGAGAGATGACATTCTGCGCTCTGTTAGTGAAATCGCTGGCCTCACCGCCAAACTCGCTGAACTTCGCAGACAGTACGTTATCCAAAAGATGAAAATGCTGAGCATTGATAATGATGCCAGCTAGTGATTTGCAAAATACTGTATATATAGTCATGTGGCATGATCTTGATACTATAGTCAGTTTGTTTAAAATACAGTACATGTAGTATGTTTATTTAATATAGGCTTGATACTGTATATACTCATGTTCTTTCACTTGAGTGATACCTTTAGGTCTTTTGTATTAGTTTGGACAGACCTTATATATTTAATTATTGTACTTGTTTACTTAGCAGATGTCTATGTTTGATCACCTCTGACTTATTTTAACTGTCTTATCTGAGCCATATTAATCTATTTCTCAGGGGTAAAGGTGACACTCCTGAAGCCAGACTGCTGGCTAAACAGATCGGCACTGCTCTACAGAACCTGCAGGCCAAGACCAACCGTGCTGTAGCCAACATGCGGCCAGCCAAGGCTGCTGTGACCCTCGAGGGCAAGATGGAGCAGGCTCAGCGCTGGATCAACAACCCCAATGTGGATGACCGTGGAGTGGGTGAGCTCTCTTACCAAAGCTTATAAATGAACAAGTGAATTATGAATGACACATAACTGAATGAATGATTTGATATCAGCCTATAAATGGGGAAGGAACCTCCTAGTTGAGTACACTACCCCAGGTTGACGAGTTGGATGTTGGAGGGTGGCGTTTTCTTTGACTTCTGCTGGTTGGAGTTTAGGAATTACAAGTTGCGACATTGAGTCGAATGCATAATAAGATATCCTGTTTTCCCAGATAAAGCAGTGGTAAGACAAAACGTCAATAAAATTCATCCTGTTCATTTCTGTAACAGTCACATCAAACTTTTCCTCACTGTTGCACATCTGAAAAAAAAAAAGTTAATGTTAGACCTACATTCTCTCCAAAATTGATGCATGTTAGTATCAAGCCACCCCATCCACCAATGTATGCTAGGTTTTTTGTTGTTTTCATTCTGCCTCCTAGGACTTAAAACCCCTCTTTAACTGTGAAAACTTAAAAACTATACCACCATTACTTCTAGGTTTAATATAAACTGTAATACTAGAGTTCATGGGAGAAAAAATGTCACATGCAGAATGCAGTAGTTATATGCTCACAATGAAGGGAATGTTATTTGATTGCTGTTATTTGCTATGATTCCAAAAAGATGGGTACAAATCTAGTAGTAATGATTATTGTGATGGAAATTTAATATTAGCACATGCCTTCCTTTTTTTGTTTTGAGTCACGGCCATTGGAAGGCAGTGTAACTGTGCTTTGGTATCTGTGTGTATCTAATGATGGGCCAGCTGTGCTATAATGAAAGAGACCTCTCATTTGGGACTATTTACAAACCCTGAAGGACGACAAAGCCATATCAAGTGACATATACATCTGTGTGCAACCAAGTCCGAGCACTGTGTCTCTGGCCTTCTGTTGGCCAGAAAAATGAACAGATGGTCATGGATGTTTATTTGTTCAGGTCTTGATGAATGCTTTTGTTTTGTTTACAATACTTCAAATTGTAAACGGCCAACTTATATCCAGTTTACAGCAAATCACATTACTGTATCAGCCCCTTAGCATGTATCCCTTGGAGTAATGTCTAAGGTAACATGAACCAGGCACACAATCACTTTAAGTTTATACATGTCCAGCCCACGATTTATATTCTTATACTGGGTATTAACATTCTGGAAAGCCAATAATTTTACAATGGCTTAGTAATTTCCCTAAAAGGTAATGAGAGATGTGTCAATTTATTTGTTAACAAGGAAGAAAATACACCTAGGGCTTTGTTAACTGTCTACAAAATACCAGCTGTAAACAGTAAAAGCGAGGTTTGCCAGGGTTTGAATGAAATTTGGTGAAATGTTAGTTAATGTATTTTTGCTTTGAGAGAAAAATGGATAGCGTGAGCTGAAGATGTCAGGGATATTGTCACCGATTTGACATCTGAACATTGCTGTTCATGATTTCTGCTTGACACACAGTATCCTCTCTCCACTACACTACTTTACAAGTTAGTTGCAATAAATGCAATATTGATGGTCAGTGATATTGTTCATTGAAGAGTATAAGCCTGCTGGGGTGTTGTTATGGTTTATGCAAGCTAAAAGAATGAAAGCTTTTTATGTTACATTTCATTTAACCTTTGATTAATTGAATTTTATCTTGTGGAGCATGTTACCAGGGTAACTTGGTTAATTGTAAGTGTGCACGGCTTTAATTCCCCCTTGAGTGGTTGCCCGTCTATATTTAAGCCTTTACATTCCAGAGATGGTGTTTTGGAATTTGATGTTTGCAACTCCTACTGAGCCTTGAAGTGTATAATGTCCAACCAATATACTGACACCACTTTTTTCTGTCTCTGGCTCTTCCTGTCTGTATTCCTGTCTATCTCTGTCTGTCTATATGTCTGTCTGTGTGTCTGTCTGTCACTGTCTCTCTCTGCCTGTCTGTGTTTAGGTCAGGCTGCTATCCGTGGGCTGATAGCAGAAGGCCGCAGGCTGGCTAACTCTCTTCCAGGGCCGTACAGGCAGGAGCTGCTGGTGAAGTGTGAGCGTGCGGAGCAGCTGATGCTGCAGCTGTGTGACCTGGCTGCTCGGGGAGAGGGAGAAAGTCCTCAGGGTCGTGCCGTAGCCGCTCAGCTCCTTGATGCTCTTAAAGTAAGAGGAACAAAGGCAGAATTGGCCTTCAGACCTGAGTAAACAGAAGCTGCAGTTATATGACTATAAAATATGCTGTGCAATACAGTACAGTAAAGCTGGTCATACTGTAATCTACAACAGTACAGCAAAGCTGGTCACAATCTTTACTGTGTACCAAAAGTCAGGAATCACTGGGAATATGTCAATCCCAATATGTTGAGCAAAAACACGACACAGCGGCTTAGAAAATGCATAGAGCGTAAGGGTGGACATGTTGTAAATAATAAATACAATTTTAACTATATATAGTTTTACTCTCATTGGTTCATGAATTTTTGGACACCCTGTACAACAGTACAGCAAATCTGGTCACAATCTACAACAGTATAGTAAAACCAGTCACTAGAGGAGCACTCTGAATGCCTGATCGAATTCATTTTTATTTGTAGAGCACTTTTAACAATAGACATTGACAAAAAGCAGCTTTACTGAAATACGGATGTAGATTTAGATCCCGACTGAGCAAGCCTGAGGCAACAGTGGCAAATAAAAACTCCTTGTGTGTGATTGAGCAGTGCCATCTTCTGGTACCTATTGACACTGTTATTACCGTGTTATTTTTATTACCTAATTATTCTTATTACCTAGTCATGTCTTTTAGACATTTGTTTTGAATAAATGTACATTGTATCATTATTTTATAGATAACTGATTTATTTAATTTCAAACATTATTCTGTTTTCAGGATTTGAAAGCAAAGATGCAGGAGGCAATGACTCAGGAGGTTTCTGATGTATTTAGTGATACTACGACTCCCATCAAGCTTCTGGCTGTGGCAGCTACAGCTCCACCCGAGGCCCCCAACCGGGACGAGGTGTGTGAAACACGCATTAACTACATAGACAAATGGCACTAAAGAGTTTTTATTATTATTATTATTATTGATCTATCACTGGATGGATACTGGATTACTGGGTGGATGGCTAGAAATCGGCAAGGTACCTAGCATGCATAATGTTTTTCTTTCTTTCCTGCACAGGTCTTTGATGAAAGAGCGTCTAACTTTGAGAATCATGCTAATAGACTGGGGGCCACAGCAGAGAAAGCTGCTGCTGTAGGGACAGCCAATAAGAGCACAGTGGAAGGGATCCAGGCAACAGTGAAGTCAGCCAGGGAGTTAACACCTCAGGTATGTAGAAGGGTCACCTCTGGGACAGTGTGTGTGTGTGTGTGTGTGTGAGAACATTACATTCTGCTCCTGTGTATATTGGCAAGAGTGACAGATTTGATATTTGATATTTGACCACTGGCCAAGACAGAGACCCATTTATACACACGGTTGCTACACTCACTGACCATTTTATCAGGTTAACCAAGCATATAGGTGCACATTGTAGGTGTCCAGTTACATGAATTTTCAATGACTGGAGCCCATCTGTTGCTGTCCACCCTGTCCACTAATGGAAAGGGATCAACATAAGGCCAGATATGATTTCTCAGCACAGCAGTGACACTGGCTGACCTACTAGTGGCATGTTTTTGAGCATGGTGCTGATGCAAGTGTATCAGGCAACAAAAACAGATGTAATGTGGGTTGTTTCTTACTATTCTGTAATAATGGGTACTTTCGCGAATCGCAATTTTAGTTGTGTGTGAGGTTTAGTGTGAAACTAGACATTTGTTTGGACTTTTTTTTACTGTCCTGCACAGGTTACTTCTGCTGCACGTATTTTGCTCAAGAACCCTGGCAACCAGGCAGCATACGAACATTTTGAGACCATGAAAAACCAGTGGATTGACAATATTGAAAAAATGACTGGTATGCAGAACGTTTGCTTAGTTTACATATATAATGTACTACTTACAGTATAATATACACTCTCAGTTAAAAATTGTACTGAACTGTACTGTTCCTTGTCGCTGGGGTGGTACCCTTATCTTTTATATCTTTAACATGCATCTTTCACCTGGAAATCTGGATATAGTGCTCCTTTCTAAGGTAGTGATTAAAGATAGATAAGTGGACTGTAATTAGTTTTTAGACTAAAGCTTTAAAAGTACACCACATGCACCTTTCTAGGTAAAATATGCATACTAAAGGTATAAAAGATGTACCCTTAAGGGTATCACCCAATTGACAAGGACAGTGACGGTTTACTACCCCTTTTTGAGAGTCTATTAAAATAAAAAAAAAAATTTCAACATACTATTTTTATAGCCTGATTTTTTCTATGGTAGTACTATAGGTCTACTGTTATATGATATAAACTGTGTATTGCTATAGTTAATAGTAGACTATGCATAAACATTTAAAAAATTTGTTTTGAAATTAATCTTTGAAACTGTAAAATGTTTTTAAAAAATTACAGATTTGTTTTTCTCCTTTTCAGTAAAAAAATATATATTTTCTTATTTTTTATAAGCAAAAATAAAAAATAAAAAAGTAAAATACATGTATTTTTATAGACATTATGTAAAGATTTTTTTATTTCAGTTTGTTAGCTAACCTTTACTATATATTGTGATTCATATCTGGTAAGAATTGTGATATGATATTTTTGTTTTATAGTCCACCCCTATAATGCACTACAAGGGACTCCAGTAAGAGTTAGTTAAGTAAAATCACATCCACTGTATATATTAAACTGTCTTCCTTCTCCCCTGTCTCAGGTTTGGTTGATGAGGCTATTGACACTAAATCCCTCCTGGATGCCTCAGAAGAAGCCATCAAAAAAGACATTGATAAGTGCCGTGTGGCTATGGCGAATGTTCAGCCCCAGATGCTGGTAGCTGGAGCCACTAGCATTGCCAGACGGGCTAACCGGATACTGCTGGTGGCTAAGAGAGAAGTGGAGAACTCTGAAGACCCTAAATTCAGAGAGATGGTGAAAGCAGCCTCAGATGAACTGAGCAAAACAATTTCGCCCATGGTTATTGATGCCAAGGCTGTAGCAGGAAACATCCAGAATCCAGGTGAAGAGGATTGGTCGTTCATTACAAGCTTTATGGAGCTTGTTTAATCTGCTTGTGATTTCTAATTCAGATAAAATGTCTTGTTGTTTTTGAGCAGGTCTTCAAAAAAGCTTTCTGGACTCAGCGTACAGGATTCTGTCTGCTGTTGGGAAAGTCAGAGAAGCCTTCCAGCCTCAGGAACCTGACTTCCCTCCTCCTCCTCCAGATCTGGATCAGCTGCATGTTAGTGCTGCAGCTTTGCCACGTCCTCTCACTAGTCATTAATGAGGCATTCTTTTTCTGAATGTTGCAAAATGATATTTAGCTCAAACAGCACTTCTGTCTTGTGTGTCAGGTAAATGATGAACAGGCTCCTCCGAAACCACCACTCCCAGAGGGAGAAGTTCCTCCCCCCAGACCTCCTCCTCCTGAGGAGAAGGACGAGGAGTTCCCAGAACAGAAGGCCGGGGAGATGGTGAGCGAGCCGATGATGGTGGCTGCCAGGCAACTACACGACGAAGCCCGCAAGTGGTCTAGTAAGGTGAGTCTAATGTGTGTCATCTTGAAAGCATGCTTGTGGTTTCTGTTTGGTTTTAAACATTCTCAAGTCCTGCTGTAAAATGTAGTTTGAGGAAACTAAAAAATTAAATGTTTAATGTTTACATTTTAAGACATACAATACTGCACATACCAGAAAGCAGAGACATGCTGTTGGATCAAACAGAAGTCCTTTCTTTATTTTATTTCTAACCCTGAAATTTGGAAAATCTTTCAGATAATTCCAATTTCAGTGAAGACATGGAAACTGTCATCTACAAAATGTGTTTGCTTGCCTTTAATGAACATATTAATGTCTAACCCTTTGTTACCGTAATAACCATTTTATTTCCAGCATTGGACAGGAAGTATTTCCAGCTTTGGGCTATTTTAAAAATTATTTATATTTATCTTGTTTTCATATTTTATCCTCAGTGGACAAATGAAGAGGCCATTCCTCTACAAAAAGAGCTGATGTGCATGAACCTTTATTGAGCAATATAAAATCATATTTTTTTTTGTTCACTTCTGCTCCTATTCCCTCGGTCTTGTTAAGGCCTGAACTAATAACCTGTAAATGTTGAAACAACAAAGGCCAAGCAGAGTTGCTATATTGAATATTACTGTATATTGGAATTTTTTGGAGGTTAAACAATTTCATGTATGCTTCTGGACAAATCTTATTCCCCAGGTGCAGAATTGGTTTTGTATTTGCATTTAATTTTGGCTGGTGGTGGTGAAAATACACTTTTGCACCATGCCGCTACTCGGGTCAGTCTGCAGTGAAGAAGGAGACATGTCCAGTATTTGGTAGCTGGAGAAGATTAAAAAAAGGAGAAGATATGAATCTATTAGCATGCTTTTAGAGCAGTTTACCTCTTTTTTCTTATTTTAAATGTCAATTATTTTACTAATGTACAATATACAGTCCCCTCTGAAACTACCGGAACAAAGTACTGGAACTGCAAGGCCAATTAATTTGTGCTAAACACCAAAGACAAAAGGGTTTGAGATCAAAAGATGGATATGAGACAATAGTTTAGGATTTCAGCTTTTATTTCCTGGTATTTATATCTAGATGTGTTAAACAACATAAAACATAAAACCTTCTGTATCAGACCATCCTGTTCCAGAAGCAGCCATGCAAGCCCAAGCCATGACACTACCTCCACCATGTTTCACAGATGAGCTTGTATATTTTGGATCATGAGCAGATCCTTTCTTTCTCCACACTAGAGGTTAATCTTGGTTTCAGTACTTTTGTGTCTCATCTCTGTATTTCTTTGCGAATTTCAATCTGGCTTTCTGATTCTTACTGCTGATGAGTGGTTTGCATCTTGTGGTATGGCCTCTATATTTCTGCTCTGAGAGTCTCTTCGAATGGTGGATTGTGATACCTTCACCCCTGCCCTATGGAGGTTGTTGGTAATGTCACTGACTGTTGTTTTTGGGTTTTTCTTCACAGCTCTCAATGTTTGTCTTCAGCTGTTGTTGTTTTCCTTGACCAACCCGTTCAGTGTCTGTTGCTCAGTACACCAGTGGTTTCTTTCTTTTCAGGGCATTCCAAATTGTTGTATTGGCTATACCCAATGTTTGTTCAGTGCATTTGATTGATTTTCTCAGCTTCAAAATGGCTTGCTTTTATCCCATAGACAGCTCTCTGATCTTCATGTTGGTTTACCCTTTTTTAACAACAAATGCAGTCATCACAGGTGAAACTGAAGGCTAAAACCAAGAGTAGACATTCAGAGCTATTCATTGTTTAAACAATCAATCTAATAGTACACACCCGAGTAACAAGAAACACCTGCTCACGTGTTCCAATATTTTTACTCACCTAAAAATTTGGGTCGTTATAAATAATTTTATTTACAACCCCAATTCCAAAAAAGTTGGGACGCTGTGTAAAATGTAAATAAAACAGAATGCAATGATTTGCAAATTTCATAAACCTATGTTATTCACAATGGAACATAGAAAACATATCAAATGTTTAAACTGAGGAAATTTACCATTTTAAGGGAAAAAATAGGTATATCAAATAAAATAAAGTAATTCTGAATTTGATGGCCATAACACGTCTCAAAAAAGTTGGGACGGGGCAACAAAAGGCTGGAAAAGGAAGTGTTAAAAAGAAACAGCTGGAGGAACATTTTGCAACTAATTAGGTTAATTAGCAACAGGTCAGTAACATGATTGGGTATAAAAAGAGTATCTTAGAAGTAAAGATGGGGTGGAATCTGGATGGAAGCATATTTTGCTCTAAAACCTTTCCTTTCAGCATTGATGGTGCCTTTCCAGATGTGCAAGCTGCCCATTCCATAGGCACTAATGCACCCCCATACCATCAGAGATGTAGGCTTTTGAACTGTGCGCTGATTAAAAGCCGAATGGTCCCTCTCCTCTTTAGTCCTCTTTAGTTTAGAGGAAGCGGCGTCCATGGTTTCCAAAAAGAATTTAAAATTTCGATTCGTCTGACCACAGAACAATTTTCCACTTTGCCTCAGTCCATTTTAAATCAGCTTTGGCCCAGAGCAGATGGTGGCGTTTCTGGATCATGTTCACATATTGTCATGGAGGAGGGTCCATAGAGGCGGATGCAAATGCAGAACTTCTTTATTGACACGGACACAAGGAAACAGGCTCAGGGAAACAGGCACAAGGAAATAAACACTAGGAAAACACACTAGGACCCAGCATATCCATAAACTAGAAAAATAGAAAAACTAGAAAAATAAACCCTAAAGAAAAAAGGTACTAAATAATCAAAACAGAAGAAACAACAATTACAAAAGAACCAAACAAAAACATAACCTGACTTAATGCTCCAACAACTGAGGAGAAAACACAAGGAACTTAAATAGAGCACTAATCAATCAGGGAAAATGAAACACACATGGGTATGATTAAACCAGGGAATCAGGGGAAACAACAGAAGTTGTTGTTCTACACGGGGGACAAGGGTGGTCCCTCTAGTGGTCCATGAAGGAATAACCCCTGGGGGCCATGATACATATGGCTTCTTCTTTGCATGATAGAGCTTTAACCTGCATTTGTGGATGGCATGGCAAACTGTGTTCACAGACAATGAGTTCTGGAGGTGTTTCTGAGCCCATGCAGTGATTTCCATTACAGAATCATACCTGTTTCTAATGCAGTGCCACCTGAGGGTCCGAAGATCACTGGAATGCATTATTGATTTTCACCCTTGTCCCTTGTGCACAGAGATTTCTCCAGATTTTCAGAATCTTTTAATGATATTATGTACTGTAGATGATGAGATATTCATAGTCTTCACAATTTTACGTTGAGGAACATTATTCTGAAATTGTTCTACAGATTGTAGACGCAGTTTTTCGCAGATTGGTGAACCTCTGCCCATCTTTACTTCTGAAAGACTCTGCCTCTCTAAGATGCTCTTTTTATACCCAATCATGTTACTGACCTGTTGCCAATTAACCTCCAGCTGTTTCTTTTTAGTAACACTTACTTTTCCAGTCTTTTATTGCCCCTGTCCCAACTTTTTTGAGACTTGTTGCTGCCATTAAATTCAAAATTACCTTATTTTTTCTTAAAATGGTACGTTTACTCAGTTTAAACATTCGATATGTTTCTATGTTCTATTATGAATAGCATATGGGTTTATGAGATCTGCAAATCATTGCATTCTGTTTTTATTCACATTTTACACAGTGTCCCAACTTTTTTTGGAATTGGGGTTGTAGATTAGATTTATTTTATAATGAAATTCTAAAAACTCTTCTCATATTCATCTTTTCATCTCAAACCCAAATGTCTTCAGTCTACAGCAAAAACAATTGAACTGACCTTGCCATTCCAGTAGTTTTGCAGGGGACTGTAGAGTGTTTAAAATATAAATGTATTAAAAAAAATAACTGTTTTGTTTTTACTAAAAAAGGCGCAGAGAGACTAACTTAATTGAATTCTTTTATTCTCTGGTAGTTTTGGAGCAATCTGTGTGCAGTAACATTCCTGCTGGCTTATCCGACAGGACCACAATGCTACCTCTGCCTTCCTGTCCCTAAACCCCATGTCTCCCTCTCTTCTCACTCTTTCCCCTCTCCTATTCAATAGATTTCCATCTCCATCCAGTGCCTCTCATACTAACTCTCTCCTCCTTTCTCCACACTGCTATCCCTCTTTCCCTCCTCCTCCTCTCCCTCCTCCTCCCCTCCCCCAGCCCGAAGCGAGAGACGAGCGTTTTGTGACCGCTGCGGCGGACGTAGATATAGACGATGAGGACGAGTTCACAGACAACGAGGACGATTACGAGCCTGAACTGCTCTTAATGCCCTCCAATCAGCCCGTTAACCAGCCCATTCTGGCTGCTGCCCAGTCCTTGCACCAGGAAGCTCGCAAGTGGTCCAGTAAGGTACTTGTGCTTCCGGGCCCTGAGGGGCTGCAGCATCTCTTCTGCATCCAGATGTGATTGTGGGAACATTCAAACCAGCTGCTGCTGCTGCATCACATTTGGGTCCAGTGTAATTTTATTGCTGTTCAGGTTGCCTATGACAGTTCTCTGAATGGCGAGTTTGTTGTGCATTTCTTTGATAAACTGATACTGGCTTCACAAGTCCATTGCTGCTCTTTTTTTCCCTGCTTGTCACGCCTCTGGACTGGTTTGACAGAGGAGCTGTTCACTCAGTCTGTGCTGTCAGTCACTGAGCTTTTGCCAACATGTGAAGCCAATGATGACAGTTTCCCAATGACTTCAGGGTCACACTGCGATGAAGTCATGGCACCTGCCTGTTATTTTTTCACTTGCTTTTATTCTAACCAACTAAATTAATGTACGAATGCCGTGTGTATTAACTCAACAAGGTCATCTGCATGTCTTGAACTCCTACAGTCATCAAAATGTTTGTTTTTGAAGACAAATGTTAGCATGAGTCTCAGGTTTGGAGTCTCCAACTGGATATAGACTGATGTCCTTATCCTTTTTCATAAACTGTTATAGGGTTATGTATGTTTACTAGATGTCTGTTACTAATTTCATATAAGGCATGATGCAAGAATGGAATTGCAATGGATGAATCTGTGATCAACACTTCTGTCTGTCTAACCCTTTTGTGAACACAGCACTGCAGCATTAAGGTATAGAATAAATTAAAGACACCATGCTTTTCCACAGAATTGAAATATGACAGAATATTACCTTTGTAATTTATGCGAAAAAAATATGTAACTTGATACATTATATGGTTTTAAATCTATCGCTTGGTTGTATATTATCTAATCAGATTTTCCACTCAGGTAGCATGATCCATCCATACTCATGCCTTTTTTTTAGAAATCAGTTTTGCCTGGGTCTTGTTTCTCCTCAGGGTAATGATATTATTGCAGCAGCTAAGCGAATGGCCTTGCTGATGGCTGAGATGTCACGTCTGGTGCGTGGAGGCAGTGGCAACAAGCGCGCTCTGATCCAGTGTGCTAAAGACATCGCCAAGGCCTCTGATGAGGTCACACGGCTGGCTAAAGAGGTGGCTAAACAGTGTACTGACAAACGCATTCGCACCAACCTACTGCAGGTCAGTATGGACACATCTCTTTAGTATTGTATAATCATTATTTATAGAAACCGGGGGGGGGGCTTATAGTGGCTTAGTGGTTAGCACATTTGCCTCGCCCCTCGGGGGGTTGGGGGTTTGAATCCCACCCCCACCCTGTGTGTGTAGAGTTTGCATGCCCTCCCCGTGCTTCAGGGTTTCCTCCCCCAGTCCAAAGACATGCGCTATAGGCTGATTTGCATATCCAAATTGTCCGTAGTGTGTGAATGTGTGTGCAATGGATTGGCACCCCATCCAGGGTGTCACCCACCTTGTGCCCCGAGTTCCCTAGGATAGGCTCCAGGCTCCCCCTGTGTAGGATAAGTGGCATAGAAAATGGATTTATGGATGGATCACAGTGAAATTTTAAGCTCAAAATGAAAAGTATTTTACTTATGAAAGATTAAAAGGGGAACAAAAGTATGTATAATAATCTGTGAAGAATTCATGAAGTCAGATAAAGAACTAAGAATAGACCAAGCTGAACAAGTAGGCTGTATTGTTAACACTGTCTATGAAGCCCATATTCATCAGTTGTTATAACTCTTAAATCATTAAAACTCTTATAATTCTTTGTTGGTAATCATTTATCAGTGCTTACATTTTAAATGTGTATCATGTTTTTATAATTGATAATAACAAACATTACAGTTGCTTTATAATGATTCCCAGATCATTATTAGTTATAAAATGCTGCGCAGTACACCACATGACATTATAATTAATAGTGACCCATGCATTACACCATGATTATAATTGATCAAGAATTAGGAGTTATTTATAAAATATTAATAGAGCTTTATGAGGCATTGTTGGAGTTTCTAAAAAGGCTTACAAGAAATCATTACCAAAAAATTATAAGCATTGTTATAATGATATATGAATATGGACTTCATGGAAAGCGTTACTTATATGGATCATAAGATGATCCATGATAAGCTCATAAATCCAGTAGTGTTTATGCGAAACATTTCCACCATTTAAGCAAACAATTCTTTACGTCCGAATGTACTTTAGACATTGTTATTTCTCAGTCCCACGTGTACTTACTGTTTGTGCTTTGCGGCTCAGGTGTGTGAGAGGATCCCTACCATCAGCACTCAGCTGAAGATTCTGTCCACGGTGAAGGCCACCATGCTGGGACGCACTAACATCAGCGAGGAAGAATCAGAGCAGGTGAGAATTAATCAGATATTGCTATTTTAAATATCCCTTCAGCTGCATTCAGTAAAACTGATCATGTGATTGTGCTCCATGAAGGCTACTGAGATGCTGGTCCACAACGCACAGAACCTGATGCAGTCAGTGAAGGAGACGGTGAGAGAGGCCGAGGCAGCCTCCATTAAAATCCGTACAGACGCAGGCTTTACTCTCCGCTGGGTCAGAAAGACCCCCTGGTACCAGTAAAGCACCAGTTCCTTCCTTCATGTTCTTAGTCTTGCCTTTTAGAACACTAAGATATAGTGGCCTAATGGGGTGTGAAATTGAAAGGACATGTTACGCTGATGGACACTGATCATAAATGTTATGAGTTCATGCCTCACTCTTTGCTTTGTGAAGGAATTTTTTTTTTTTTTTTTTTTTGTGGTTATGATTCTTAAGGTTTGCTCTTGTCCCTTTATCTCTCACTATGTTTAAAAAGTAGGACTATATAGGATGAAGATTTTTTAAATATATATTTTTGGTATGTTGGGTTTCCAGAATTGATCTAAATTTCAGGTATATATATATATATTTTTTTTTTGCATGAAGAGTTTTTTTTTTTTTCTATTTTGTATTGAAGGACTATGGGTCAACCTCGTGAACACCTCTCTCATGAGGTCATAAGGTTTTCATATTGAGAGTGTATATATTTATATTTCTTAACGCTGGCTACACCTGATTATTAATTATACATTTCAGTCAATTAAAAGTGTAATTCAAGAGAACGTTTTTAGCTTTACTCACGTGGGCTGATTGTATGAGGTATTAATTCACCTTTTAATGAAGCTTTGTTATTTAGCCTATATTTACAGAAAGAAGGATATGATTGATGTCGCAACGATTTTTTTGCTGGTTGCCTCACAAATTGACACCAAAGATTCAAGTTATAGTTATAGTTCTATAATCCTAGCACTGTCTGATGAAATAAATATAACTTTAATGTATTTCAGCTTTACTGAACTTGAACTCTGCTTTGGATTATGTTTAAATAATGACACCGCTCAGTGCTCACCACTTAAAATAGCTTGTGTGTGTGTGTGTGTGTGTGTGTGTGTATTTGCTGACCACTGTAGAAAGATTTAATTGTTGTGAAATGATCCCATTATGGTCAGAAAGTTAAATTGAATCTCTGAAGCACAATCCATGCAACAGTTGAACTGTTATTTCCAGTCAGCATCATATAAACATCGAAGCCAGTCTTATTTTGCAGAAGAATTGAAATAATCAGTACTCTAGGCCTTTTCAACTTGACATCACCAAGTACAAATTTCTGTTAAAAAATGCTACATATATACATAACTACCTCTACACTGACATTTTGAGAAGTATAAATGTAGAGCTAGTAAAAAATTGCAGCATAATACACACTACGTCTGTTTGGACAAGTGTCATCAAGCAGTTGTTCTTCACTTCTTAAGGAACATCCTCTATTTCCTGCAGGCTGGACGAAAATATAAAAGCCAGGACTGTTAAGAATAAACTGTCAAATAAGAATTATTTCATGCAACTGTTCAAGATAGTACTACATTCAAATTTATTAACATAGTCCTTAAAATCAGAATCTTTTTTTTTTTTTTTAAATCACCTGAAAGAGATGTAATCAAATTTCAAAAACAAATTTATTTCATTACAAATGTTTCATGCATTCATGAATGAATGAAACATACTTTTTCTACATTTATAGTTACATTAGATGTTGTGAAACATGCACAAGACAAGGTAGTTCCTATTATCATATAGAACAGCTTGAAATGTTATAGCCTGCCTTTTTTTCTTTTTCTTGAAGAAGACAAAAAAAAAAAAAACACTAGTCATTTTACTGAGACACTGAAAAGCACAGCGTCCTCTCACCTGAAGACTCTCCGATTGCAGAAAACTTACTGACTGCTACAAAGCACCTGAGACTCCTTCCATAAACATACAAAAATAAACAGCTCCTTACAAAAAAGCTTTAACATATCAACAATTATAAATTTTTTAAATCATTTTGTGTACGCTGCATTTTTTCACTACCTTTACATTTATTACTGAATTTATATCTGAAAATGTTTATTTGAAACAGGGGGGAGAAAAAATCCTTTTTCGTGGTTGCCAAAGTGACACCGGACTTTTTGTTCCCAGGCTACCCAGTGTCTCTACAATCCAAAAAAGGTTACTTGGTGCCCTTTTAAGAAATATTTTTGATTAATTTTAATGTGTGTTTGGAAAATGTGGGTAACGATTATACAAGACCCAGGTGGCTTGTTCACACATAGTTAAACATGATGAGGAAGATGCACTGCCTATATATTACACTTATTTCTAGAAGTTATGAATGTGTCTAGAGACATGAAAGGTGCCTCGTTGTGAGTGTTTACAAGACTGAATTTTGTATGTTTGTAATAGCATGTTTCAGGTCAAGATGTATACGATGTATGAATGTATAGATGACACTACTGTTGGTTTGGTTTTAGTGTCCTTTAAACATCTGCTGTGCCTCAGATTAATAAAATTATTCTTGACTTCAACGTTTAATTTAGGTACCTGCAATTATTAAATGTACCATGGCTTATACATCTCTGCAAGCAGAGGTGTGTAAACAATGCATTCATTTTCTACTATATGTCTCTGACAGACATCTATATATTTATATACACACACACACACACTTCTCAGCCATTTCACATGGTATCTACAGGTGCATCTCAAAAAATTAGAATATCGTCTTCCATATATTCTAGATTCATTACACATAAAGTGAAATATTTCAAGCCTTTTTTTGTTTTAATCTTGATGATTATGGCTTACAGCTCATGGAAATCAAAAATTCAGTATCTCAAAAATATTAGAATAAACAATTTATAATACAGAAATGTTGACCTTCTGAAAAGTATGTTAATTTATACACTCAATACTTGGTCTGGGCTCCTTTTGCACGAATTACTGCATGAATGCGGTGTGGCATGGAGGCAGTCAGCCTGTGGCACTGCTGAGGTGTTATGGAAGCCCAGGTTGCTTTGATGGCGGCCTTCAGCTCGTCTGTATTGTTGGGTCTGGTGTCTCTCATCTTCCTCTTGACAAAATTCAGGTCAGGTGAGTTGGCTGGCCAATCAAGCACAGTAATACCATGGTCAGCAAACCAGTTACTAGAAGTTTTGGCACTGTGGGCAGGTGCCAAGTCCTGCTGGAAAAGGAAATCAGCATCTCCATAAAGCTTGTCAGCAGATGGAAGCATGAAGTGCTCTAAAATCTTCTGGTAGATGGCTGCATTGACTCTCGACTCGAGAAAACACAGTGGACCAACACCAGCAGATGACATGGCACCTCAAATCATTACTGACTATGGAAACTTCACACTGGACTTCAAGCAACTTGGATTCTGTGTCTCTCCACTCTTCCTCCAGACTCTGGGACCTTGATTTCCAAATAAAATGCAAAATTTACTTTCATCTGAAAAGAGGACTTTGGACCACTGAGCCACGGTGTTTTGAGTAAAAAGGTGTTTTGAATTAATTAGCTGATTAGAGCTAAATTTTTCCAGTATCTCATTTCCATGAGCTGTAAGCCATAATCATCAAGATTAAAACAAAACAAAAACAAAAAGGCTTGAAATATTTCACTTTATGTATAATGAATCTAGAATATATGAAAGTTCCACTTTTTGAATTAAATTACAGAAAAAAAAAGAACTTTTCCACAACATTCAAATTTTTTGAGATGTACCTGTACATGTAAACATGTTACAAATCTAGAAAGTAAACACCACAGCAAATCAAAGAAAGTAAAAAAAAATAAAATAAAAATAAAAAAAAACAAACACAGCATAATTTCACAAAATGTTTATAAATGTCAAGGCATTAGGTTTATATACATATTTTCAAATGTAATTAACTTATTTAATTCTAAACCTTACAAAAGATGTGTCCCTTCAGAATGTGCAAAACTCTTGCACCTCAAATGTAGCACCTCAAACCTTTATCAATTAGTATTTGCAGCAAACTATCTATACTAATTCCTTAGCAATTTATACAAGTACTTTGCATGTAAAACAAGAACAAAGATCTGAATGAATACATCTCACCCGCTCTTCTTTCTCTCCTGGGTGAAAACTCAGGATATGTGATGGGTGTAGTGTTTTTGAGTAACAGCACAGCTACTCAAGACAGCTGTGATTTTAAGAAAGGCCTCTTCAAGTTTTTTTTTCCTTTTCAAAAGGCCACTTAACATTTGTGCATTGTGCTAAAGGTAGGGTACCTAAATATTTCTTAAGTGCTTGGCAAAAGCTTCTCTCAAAATGCGCACAGATGAAAAAAGGAAACTTATATCCACCATTACAAAAGTAGGTTTGGACAGTATGATCAAGTGAAATATCCTCCTTCATTGGCTCACTCAGACAGAAAAGTGAAAACACTGACAACAGACTGAAACTTTGTGAAGCTATTCCACCCTGTGAATCTATTATTATTAGGCACAACATTGAAAAAGGAATGTTCTTCTTCAAAATAAAGAAATCCATGTAAACCCTCTCCCCCCAACCACCACCTAAGCAGAACACATTGGCAATATGAAGTAATTCTGAAATGATTGTAAAATATGATTTGTCACATATAAGAATACATTGTTGCCAGTTTACAGACAGCTTCAGGTTCTGACCTGGAACTTTCCAGCTTTGGTTATATATTTAACACCTTTAAATGGTTTGTATTTCTCTCCATACATGTCCAGTCGATTCACTTTCAGTCCTGTAGGCAGAGAACACAAATTATTATACAGTATACATGCAATATGCAACACTTTATTAGAGCTAGACACAATATCAAAACTGTTTTTTCCCCCTTTTTTTATTTAATGAAATGTGTTTTATACACACAAACTCTGGGGAAAAGAAAAAAAAAAATGCATGAAAACTAAACTGCAGATTTCACTGAAATAGGTTTCCCTTTTGCATGCAGCTCAACCAGAAGTAAACATTTAGCATGTTAAACTCTGGTTACACCCAAAAGTGAAAAGAGAGAAAATTGAATTTACAGATTCAATTCCAGTTCCACTGAAAGACACCTCCACCTAGTTCCACATTCATAACCTAATCTACTAATGAAAAAACAAAAACATTACTGAAAAATTGTAAAGAATTATACATTTACAATGGAATATGAGTTATCACTGGTTATCATCTGTCTGTCATCACCTGAGGTGAAATTCACGGATGCCATTTAAACAGTAACTCATAACCACTGATTAATACAGTCCATTCTGCTGATTTTTATTCTGTTCTTAAAAAAAAAGCCTTTTTAAGTCATTTAAACATTTTTAAAACACTGGACAAAAACATTGTCCACTATTGTCACTATCTGTTTGTGTCAGTATCTGTTTACAAACTAAATTGATTAGGCTTATGTCCATTTTGTTATGGCATGTAGCTATCCAAAAACCTGATCAAACTGTGAGAACTGAACATTTAGCTAGCAGGGCTTTAGACAACATTAAGCAGACTGACTGCATTTACTGCTTGTTAAACGGGCTCCTTACCCAGCATGACCTTTGCAGGCCGTCAAGGCAAGACTAGGTTTTGGTAAAATACATTTACGTTTTCTTAAAGTAGACACACACACACACACATATATATATATACACATACATATATATATACATACATACATATATATATATATATATATATATATATATATATATATATATATATATATATATATGTGTGTGTGTGTGTGTGTGTGTGTGTGTGTGTGTGTGTATGTATGTATATATATATATATATACACACACACTGTGACAGTATATTACTGGCAATAAAGTAGACATGCCATATCACATTACTAGCAAAAAAACAAAAACAAAAACCTTTTTTTTGCGGTTTTCTAGAATTCATCGGTAGCATGTGACATTTATTTCAGTCCGCCACGCATATGCTCTGGGGCAAAAAAACTGGGCCAATTTTTCATTTAGCAATGAATAAAAAAAAGTTAGACTGAAGCACCATACAAAATAAGGAATAGGGAAATAATTAATATGGAATAGCTTTTCCTTTAGATTTGAGCAAATAATCAAGTGTTTGGGAGGTAAACTTGCAGACAGCTTTTATATATGAACATGTCAATGTTGTTTCGTTCAGGGTTAATGCCTGAATCTTAGCTGCATTAACATGAAGTGCTCCTAGTCAGTCTGTACAGGATTTTGTGGAGTTTTTTTGTGATTGTTGTAGACAAAAATGCTTCATTTTGCTGCGGCTTTTATCAAAATTTGCGAAATTGCAATTGCACAAAATCGTTTTGCACTGCCTTTTGCAATGATGTTTTGTTGGTAAATGAGACCTTAGCTGTACTCATGTTTGACGCATGTGAATCGAAGAGGGCTTTGGCTGAACGCGCGTTGTTGTGACGTCACATGACGCATCTTGGCCCAAATCTGTTGTCATTTTGAAAAATTGCAAGCTCCTCTGAATATTGCCGAGTTTGCTTGATTTTGTGTTAATTTCTGTGACTGCAAAATCCTGGAGGGACTGCCTAATAAATAAGAATAATCTGCAACACGTTTGTAACCTTGGCCCAGTGTATGCATCAAGTGGAAAACAAAGAACACTTTATAAAAAAAAACAAAAAAACAAAACAAAACAAAAAAAACCCCTACATCGCTGGTTAAAGATGTTTAAATTAAAAACAAAAAAAATGGAACATGCCAGATTATAACAATCATATATCTGTTGGGACTGCTTCTTTTCCCTTCCCTTACCTGAGATAGCTAACTGTTGAATCTTGAATTGAATGTTCAGGCTGGGGTTTTCCTCTGGTTTCGGAGCTCCTAACTGCAGGCTGAGACCTCCTTTTAAATTTGGCAGTTTTTGTTGGTTCAGTTTGCCGATGTCCCACACCAAAATCTACAACACAGAAAATAATATTTGATTAAATACAGGCAGAGGAAATCTTTCACAGGTACTACATACTGACTAACCTGGGAATACTGAGAAAACAATTATACTCTATACATGCCTGAGCAATGCTCGTCTCTGTAACATGCTGTAACTGTGAAAGGAAGTGAATACATTTCCACGACACATGCATAGCGTCCTGCGAAAACCCTTCATATGGTTGAATTTTGACATTTTCTACTGTATATAGGTTGGAAAGCTAAAATATGTTTCTCCTTTGCAAAAATCACATTTAGCCATTAATGCTTTAGACATCTTTGTTTTACAACAGTGTTTGTTAACTTGATGTTTGCGGGACGTTAGCCATGGCAAGATTATAAAGTAAATAAAAACAATTGATGAAATGTATTTGTTTTTTTAAACCTGATTTTTGAAAAAAGTTCTCTCAGAACACATTTCTATTTGTATTATCACTTCAGTGCTGCACCTTGGTGACTGGGTCGTAGGTGTATGTGCCCTGAGTTGCTGTGAGATTGGCACTGAGCACCACTTTTGGCATGTGTATTGTGACTCCCACACACTCAACAGTCTTCCCCATGGTCTGCTTAGGCCCCACTGTGATGTCCAGCCTCCCGGAGGATCCAGTCTCAAAGAAACTGATATTCTGCCTCACGTACACCGGGATTGCTACCAAACTAGGAGAGAAAAAGTCACCCATTAATTGTGCCATGACAGCTGATTTTGATTCTGATCATGAGGACAGAGGATGGTTCTTACTTTTGTGCAGTCACATGATAAGACATAAGTCGGAAATTTCCATCAGGGGGGATGAAAGAGAGAACTCTCTCAGACTCCCATCTCTTGAAGCGGACACATGGGTGGAAGCTCACATCGTCCAGGAGTCTGGGGTTCTGCAGGGGGAAAAATGTACACAACTGGATATCCTGCTTATCTCTCCAATAGGATAAAGCCATAAGCCACAGGAAATAATACATGAGCAGGGGTGGACAAATTAAATTTATTATCTAATCCACCTGGCACTCAGAAGCTCTAGTGTGCTGGTAAGTTCTATCTACTGGTTGCCTGGAAACCTAATTGAATATTGTAATGTAATAACGTGTGGTGAGCTAGTGAAGTGCATTAATCCAGACCAAGGGAAACAAACGGGTTGTTAATTCGCAGGAAGTGGACGACAGTGTAGCAATATCATTATCTTCTCCATATAAAGATCATGAAGAAGCACATTGCGTTTGAATTCTCAACAAAAATGAGCAATGAGTTGTGGTTTTCTGGTCTCAAATCACAAGTGAAAATATTATTCGTGTTTGATGAGTGTATTAATTTTCTCTTTATACGTTTAACCGCATGTATTAAGCAGGATGGTTATATTACGGCTTTGCGCTGCACTTTATTTTTTCATTAGCATTTCTGAAAAGTCTGTCTGCCATCTGTGCATGCTAGATAATCTACTTATGCTAGATAATTCTACCATCAGCCATACTGCTCATTGACCAATGTGTATAGTGCAGCAGGCGGTGGGAAAACATGAAAACTTTTGCAGAAGTCAATAAAGAGTAGGGTTTATTTTCTTTCTCAGGTTATTGCCTATTTGTCCAGTGGGCAACCACAGATTAAAAAAAAAAAAAAAAAAGAAGCTCAGATGTGAAATCTGCTTGTCCTGGCCACCTGGGCTACTGATTTGTCCAACTCTGCATGGGACAGTATTAGACATCATCTATATAGTGCAATTCTCTGTAGCTGTGGTATAAAGTGGTATAAAACACAGCCCTCACCATAAAGGAAAGTGTAAGATCGGGCATTCCTGAGAGTTTCACACAAGCATCAATCACTCCCTGGATTTCTGCAAACACTGTTGTGCCTGAAAATATGGACACTATAAATAAACCCTGTGCACACTTTTGATGTGATATGTTTTTAAAAAATGATCTTTTTAACCTTTTAAAATTCAGTGTCATTTTCTTGAATTGCAAACTTTAACCAATTATACCGGATTTATCCAGGATGGCATCAACTTCTTCCACCACATCAAAATAGGCCTCGTTGTTAGTGTATTTTACAGCAGCCCTCCTCCATGGGATAGTGGACAGTTGTCCAGTAGGGAGAGTCTCACCAACATTACTACTGCCTAACAGGAATACAGGTCAGACAGAATATGAAAGATATAGACAAGAACATATGAGCAATTTACTACTGAATGTATGGAACAGCATATTTTCGCATAGTAACAGTGAGGGCACCGCGAGACTCTACGTTCACCCCACTCGTCTCGCTTCCATTTCTCCAAGTCAAGCAGTAAATGGGAACTAATTACAGGTAGGAACTAGAGTTGGGAGTGGGGAACTGGAGAAATGTCAGACCACACATACTGTGTGAGCGGTCTAATGAATCATTCAAAGCAGTTGTTTGTGTTTGTCACTTTACCTTGACATACAGTAGTGCTTGAAAGTTTGCGAACCCTTTAGAATTTATATTTCTGTATAAATATGGCCTAAAACATCATCAGATATTGGATCACTAAAATATTGGATCATTTTACTCAATAATTAACCAAGTATAATATTTTTGTCTCATTTGTTTAATTGGGTTCTCTTTATTTACTTTTAGGACTTCTGATGATGTTTTAGGTCATATTTATGCAGAAATATAGAAAATCCACAAACTTTCAAGCACCACTGTATGTCAAGGTAAAGCGACGAATACAAACAACTGCTTTGAACGATTCCTTAGACCAATCATACAGTGCGTGTGGTCAGCACCTAACTTTCTAACTTTCAAGCACCACTGTACCTAATTTGCATAGAATGGAGAAAATCTCTTCAAATGTCACCTGTCATACTGTCGTTTCCACTCAAATTGCAGCTCCATGTCAGAGACACAGAAAATGAAAGGTCATCTGTTGCATTGTTGCTTGCTAGTAAGGGTAAACTTGTTGAACTTGCCTGTGCACAGAGTGCACTGATATTATTTGCCACCAGAATGTGAATGTACAGGGCTAAAGCCTGAGTTTACTCAGCTCACCTAAGTGCGAAGTTTCCAACCTCTACAAATATTACTGAAGTACACTGTGTACTTCATTTACAATGAAGGAAATTTTCAGAAAACTGCCAGTTTGTTTCTAAATATATTAAAAGAAAAAACTTGCATTGTTACACATTTTCTTAAATGATGACCCTACCTGTGATGCTGTTGACCACAGAGCGCAAAATGTTGGGAGGTTTAATAAGTTCTTTCAGGATGTTGGACTCCGTGGCCAGAGGGAAGCCATTATCCAGCATTTCTTCAAGGAGCTCATACACGATTACAACATTGTCCTTAATAGTAGCTTCTGAGCATTCACCGAAATAATCCTGCATAAAGGTTTAGAACGGTCAGAGTCCGTAATAAACTGTATACAGACAGACTGTTGTACAGAATGTAGCTATCTAATATATTTTAACTGCAGACAACTGGTTTCTACCTGAAACGTCTCAGCAACACGATGAAGAAATTCAATAACAAAGAGCGGGGGAACTTCTGACTGGATGACAGAAACAAAAAAGATTTTCTCACGGTATATATTAATGAGGTAGTGATGAGGTGTGCAGAGCACAGGAGGCACGTTATCCGGTTCGCCGGCCTTCTCCCGAGCCTCGAAAAAGTAATCGCAGATGGAGCGACTTATCACACTCTTCCAGTGTTTTTCCAGGAATATGTCGCCAGTGTTGTTAATCAGGAACAGGCTGTGAATCATGTTGTGCACTGCGAGAATGAAAACAGCGAAGATTAGCTATATTATGCATGCAATTGCATTCGGGTGTGCTGGTGATGCGACGGTGGGATCCGACGGTGGGAGAGATCATAAGAAATAATTACAATGATATATGATTCGTAAAAACATTAAGTGCAAGATTGCTTGTTACTGGCAGGTCAGCATCGTAGTGATCGTCGAATGCTGCCTAGTCAGACTGGTTAATAACAGAATTTGCCAGTGGAAATAAGCTGTTTCGATGGCATGCATTGCTGTCTTTATTGGAGTTCCCCCGTGTCTGAGTGAGTTTCCTCAGGGCTCTCCAGTTTCCTCCCAGGAAACCTATTACTCCTAGGTGTGAATATATTCCCGCCTCCCGCCAAGTATTCCTGTTATTGGCTCCGGTGCCACCGTAACCCTGACTGGGATAAAGAATGAATGAATGAATGCTGTATAACTTTTGCAGGACTTCAGGACTATGGGAACCCCGTGCATGTTCAAGACAGATAATAAATCTGGGATGTTAATATAATGTGAATTTGTTTGAGGAATGAACCTCTCTCACACATTATTCTATAAAATCACTGAAGGTGGGGGGAAAAAAAAAGCTTTAGGATTAAACGTACAATACACAGAGTTTCTGCTTTGGCAGTAACTGTTCACTCTGCTTCAAGCTTTGGGAATCTGAACACCAGAGACTAATGCAAATGTCCAGGCGCGTGCAACTGCAAAGAATTCATTCAAATTGTAAATAAGAAAATAACGAACTAACACTAGTCACAAAACTAGAGGCACGAACAGCCGTCTCACTACCACAGTTTGTATTGTAAACCCCATGTAAGGTTACCTATTAACATGATATATAAACGTTAACATGATATACAACATTATAATAACATATCAGTTAAACATAAATAGCATTATGTATTCCTCCATAACTTAATTAGTTGGCTATACTGGCTCGAGCTAAAAGTTGTGTTTGTTTAGTGCTATATGCTACTTTATTAACCGTTCCAATAACAGTTACTAATTAAAGTGCTTTACGTTATACTAAAAAACCGTATACAAACCAACGCACTGCACACATACACAAATCACAATATATATACTTTTAAAAATTACCTTTTTCCCCCAAACCGTCTTGGAGAGAGAAAAGTAACAGGAAAAGTGTTCGGTGGCAATATGGCAGTAGTTACAGTCCTCGAAGGATTGTTTAGTGAGATGCCTACAAAAGTGCGGTTTCCAAATGATTGTAAAACGCGGAGCTAATAAAAAAAGCTTACATAAACACATCTATCAACCACACATGCTAACCTATATTTAAACTTTAAACTTTTAAGTGTTTACCCAAATCTGTCTAATTTTAGCAAAATTATATAACGTTTCTCTGCCTGCTTCTGCTCCGGCAGTTATGAGGGCACCTATATCTGGGTCATATCGTTGTTGAGTCCCAAACGGATTTCCAAGTTACAAATAGTGCACTGCGTAGGAGTGTAGAAGGGTGTATTCTGTACACTGCTTAGTGCGACTATCTAGGGGTCATGGGGGGATTTGGGAACCGGCTACTTTCACCGCGCTTTCTTGTTCAGATTTGCTCAAGCAAGGTGGTAGGGACGTGGTTTTTTTTTTATTTTATTATTATTATTATTATTTTAGTATACAGTTAGGTAAGCCATGGCTACAGACGAGCCCAGAAGCAAGAAAATCAAACTTGAGGAAAAGACGATCAGGTGAGTTCAGTATTGACAATTTGCTGTGCTGTGAAGGGTTCTTGTGCAGTAAAAAGTGTCATACGGCGGCTGGGAGCCTGCAGGAAATCATGTGCGTTTCAATTATCTGGTCGGGAATGTTTTGGGTTTCTCTTTCTAAACAGTGACATTGTAGCCTTACGCTGCTAATGAATGTCAGCCTGTTAGTCTGGTATTTAAGTGCTGCACTGTTCTTGCAACAACAAGTTGTGTTTGGCACACAGTTGTTGTTGTTTTGCCTTTTTCTAAAAGCAGTGCTGCTGTTGCATCGAGTCGGTACGGGTTTTCGATTTATAGTTTGTAGTAAGCGATATAATTCACAAATATAAAGCTTTCTGGGCACGATTTGTGTGAAGTCCACAGTGCAGATCAAGGTCCAGAGTTCAGAACCTCATATCAGTTTTTGTGTTATGTGTGCTATTGTATTATGTCGCACACTGATTCTGCACATGAGAGACGTAGTCCAAGGTCCAGCGTTTGATTGTCCTCTATGGAGGGTTGGTGTCACCGTGTCCTGGGAGCTGGCTAGCTGTGAGGACTGACAGCTATTTACAGGTCAACAAACCAGCCCACACACAGAGCTATAAACTAGTTATTTCAGTTAAAAACCGAACATGTGGCCGCTGGTAGTCCCGCTTTACGGCTATATATCCATTCAAGATTTGAGGCATATTATATCACATATAATATCACATATATCGACTTGAAAGTAAACCCGCACAATAAATTAGTGTAAACAAAACACACAAAAACTTGTATGGAAAACCGTGTTAGTAAAAAACACTAAGCGCTCAAAGTCAGGACAACACAAACTTCCTCGTTTTATTGACCGGCGCGCAAACGCGGCACGAGGAAAGTGAAAGAAAGCGTCACTGTAATGGATATTACCATGACCCCGCCCACGTTTTTCCAGTCCGCCAATCGCTGCAAGAAGCATGAGTAATAATTTGCATAACCTTGCCCCCTTCTCCCTTCTCCCAGAGCCTCGGCTAGTCAGCTGTGTATCAAAAGAACGAACTTTTCACTGGAGTGAAAAGAAAAAACAAAATAGCCCCGCCCCTCCCTGCCTTAGCCAATCAGCTGCAAAAACCCCTGTCCTGGCTGCATTTATTGATAGACTACACACACTGCTTGTAAAGGTGGTGTATATTTCAAACGGCATATTTCGTTTAAATCTTCATCTTTATTAAATCAGCAACATGGCCAGGTAAGTGTGCCTTCTCACATTATAAGACATTTGTGCTGAGACGACAGAAACTCGCATTTTTTTGACCATTTTTAATACATGATGTTGTAACCTGCTATGCAAGTATCTACTGCTATCGTTTTGTAATGTTCAGCTTTTTTTTTTTTTTTGAGGGAGTTGGTGAGGCTTGTTTCTTTATTATTATTTCCATGTTTATTTATGTTCAATTTATTTATTTCAACTGATATTTATTAGACTTACTAGTTGTCTGTCAAATGTAAAACTGTACGAAAAACAACTTTAAATTGTAAAACATCTTGTCATACACTTGTATCATGCAGTGTTGTGTTTAATAAACTTAACCCTACATCTTTTGTGACCCCCTACTCCAAAATCTCCCACAGATACATCTGTGTTAAACTTTCCCAGGAATGCTGCAGTTTAAGTTTTAGCCAGTTTAAATTAATCTCGGATGAGAACGTGACAGTTTCGACATGTTCCCTTTTTTTATTATTTATTTATTTTTTATTTTTTTAAATTTTGAAATATTTATTCATAAGCTAGTTGTATAGACATTCATTTTTAAGAGACATGGTTTGCATGCTGGTGCCTTACTTATTGATTTTCACCAGCCTGAAAGTCCGCATTTTTGTGCTGCTTTGTGTGTCCAGGGGACTCCGGGACACTTTCACAATCCGGGTGAATGAAATCGTAGTCTTTGACCCACTGTGTCCAATGATTTTTCACGGGCAGTTTGACCAAGTGATTTTCCTAACAGTTCTACATCAGGCATTTACCAGCATTATGGGCGATGTTTTAAGAAACGTACTCATTCTTTAAGTAGCACGGACTGGAAAAAGTAGCAGAAGTCCTAACTATGCAATTTGACATTTGGCTCAGTTTCTGTTCTCTCTTCTCTGTATTGGACATATGCAACTGAACAGAGCATTAGTACATTTCTCTGCAGGCTTGAAGCTTGCTGAATACTTGGTGGTTAGATTTTTGTTTGTTTGTTTTTTTTGTTTTTTTTTTGCTTGTGTAACTGTGTGTAGTTTCATGCCTGAGTGAATGTTCCATCTGTGTCCACTGCACATTTCAGCTGGGTAAAGTCCCAAAAGATATCATTTTGAGGGCAAACACTCTAAACTCCTATTAACTGGATAAATGTTCCTTGGGCACATATTTAAGTAGGTTAAATAAAGTCATGGGGGTGGAGTAAATGACTGAATGTCTGTATAATCCTAAGTGATCATGTGACCATGTATTGTTTTTAAGCTTGATTAAAATCATTTGCGTGTTTTGTGTCATTACAGCCAAAATGCTCTTTTTGGCATGGGAAATCCTCTACTGGACATGTGTGCTGTGGTGGACAAGGATTTTCTTGACAAGTAAGTCACATGTTTCTTTGAGGTAAAGCCTTTCAGTGACAGGCTGGCACAGGCGCTTCTGCCACTGTGAAATCTGCAAGCTTACACTAGACGTCTCAGGAAAATGACTGGCCTGATCTCTAAAACATCTAAAAGCCATTCAGAGCATGAATACCTTTTACTGTCAGTATCGTGACTTGAGCAAATTCCCAAACCAGAAAGAGTCTATTTCTCACCGACTCATCTGTGTATCACTATATGCAGCCATCTTAAGCGGGTACTTAATGTAATTGTCTTGACTCGACTGGACCGTTTCTTTAAGGAGGTGGCATGTGGGTAAGATGAATCTGCCTGCATTGACACGTAGGCCTGTTCACACGCCTGCCATTCCAGTGCCAGTCATAAAACAATGCTCCTCGCTGCTCGCCGTTCACTCACCGCGTTACATAACCTTTAAAACATGTTGGAAGTGCCGATTTCCGAGGTTAGCCTTAGGACAAAGGAGGATGCCATACAAATGTGTTTCACAAAAGTCTTAAAGTCTTGTATAAGCAGAAGTTTTGTACCACAGCCTATGCAGCTTGCAAGGACAAAGGCGTAGGCACATGATTTTTATTTCATTTTTTTTAAGCATGCTTCGTTTATGTAGCCTCATTTCTCAGTCTTTTAATAAATTTGTGTGTAAATGTCGTCCTAGGCCAAACTGAATTGAACAAATCCCACCAGACTAAAAGTTTCATTTAGTCTGTTCTTCTTCAGCGTATGTTGATAAATGACCAAGCCCATTCCCAGGACTGCTGTTTCATGATGCCCACAAAACTCCATAAAAGGCAACGTCACAGAAAACAGAAAACAGTAAAATGATGAATAAACAGCACTAAACTGCAACATGTCAGCTACCGGAGACTCGCACACTAATGCAGCCTCCTTTTATAGGGTGCTGTTACTTTTCTTCTAACTGAATGACGATTTTTATTTATTTATTTATTTATTTATTTATTTATTTATTTATTTTTGTGTGTGTGGATATGTTTTGGATTGCTTCCTGTCAGGTCTTTAATATGAAATGAATGAGTTTCACAAAAATATGCAGTTGAAACAAATGAGCTGTTTAAACTTGACAGCGTAATCTGTATATAAAATTGCAGTAACTCATGCCAGTTATACAATTGGAAGCTGGTTAATCGAGGTTCACATTAGTGAGTCGTCTTGTGTGTAAATTTAAACAAACCCAGTAGCTCTAGGATGTGACCGTTTTTCCAAACTAACTGGATTTTCATGAATACTGTATCACGTTTTTTGATATAAATGTTCCTTGGTGAATAGTTTGTTTTTTTTACTGCTTTGTCTGTTAAAAGTTCCAAATAGCTTATTTATTTCAAATAGCGTATTTATTTCAACTGCATATTTTGTGAAACCCATCATTCATTTCATATTAGGAACTGTATTTTTAAGAATCACTGATGTGTGTTACTAGAGTTAGCGTGTTTTCCTCACACCTCCATGGCTGGGGGTTTAAATCCCGTCTTCGCCCTGTGTGCACGGAGTTTGCATATTCTCCCCGTGCTTCGGGGGTTTCCTCCGTGTACTCCGGTTTCCTCCCGCAGTCTAAAGACATGCTCTGTAGGCAGATTGGCATTTCCAAATTGTCCATAGTGAGTCACTGGGTGTTTGAGTGTGTGTGTGATTGTGCCCTGCGATGGTCTGGCACCCCGTCCAGGGTTTCTAAAATCTTTTAGAAATGTATGGTGAAGCCCACAGGAAGTTCATTATGAAATTTGAGATGGCTCTTGATGTAATGCAAGTCCTCATTCATTTTACTGTTGTTAGCATTCAGCAAACTGCTACAACTGCTAAGACAAGAAACTTCAACTAAATCAAATGAAAATCATTAGTGCAAAGTTGAGACTATGGATTAGTAAGCAGTTTAAAGAGTCAGAGGCCAGTTTCACAAACACATGTTGCATGGGATTAGATAACTAAACCGACTACATAAACCTGCAAGCTATGAACAAATCCTTAATTTGTAAGTAATAGACATTCCTTAAGAGATTCTTCTTTGCATAATATTTTAGATTTTTGCGCCATGAGCTAGCTCTTTAGTAGCACCGGCATGTGTTCGGCCTTTCTTTGTATGCCTGAGGAAGTTTATTGCATTAGTATCTTGTATCCAGGGAAGTGGAGCCGCTTTAGCAATCCAGCCGCGTGACTGATGTTTCTGCTGAACTGACAGAATCAGCATGTAGGCTTTTAATCCTTTTGAAATGTAAATAGGCATTCATGCTTTAAACTTGCCTTAATGTTAATGAAGAAAAGAGTGTGGAAAGGATAAAGTTCTTCTGTTCTGTGCTTTTGGAGTAAACTAGTTTACAGTGTGATGAATTTAGAAGAATGTGTTCTGTAAGAGTCCTGTATGTACATCGTGTAGTACATTGTATTGACCGATATTTAGCACCATGTCATGGTTGGTTAATGTTGTTCCCATGTAAACACCTAACAGCCTGAGGTTGAAGCTTCATACCGGAGCCAGTTCCAACTTACAGTCTGATTCTGAAAGCCTGCTCCCATCATCAGCTGAACCTTATCTCTGCAGTAGATATCGGTCATTTTCACATATTTGGATATATTGCATCTATAACATGTCTTCTCTTAAACTGTAGCAATAAAAATATCAAAATACCAAAAAAAAAGATGTATCCACCGTTTGACCACCATATTAGTTGAAACCGACAAAAACTGCATAATCACATCATCTCATATATCCTTGAAAATCTTGTTTGCTGATGTGTTTCGATTTGTCATTATGATATACTTGCCGATTTCATTTATAAACCACACTTGAGTGTAAACGCATTACACAATGTTGTATTTTTTAAAAATAAAATATTTATTATATACACCTATCAGCCATAACCTTAAAACCACCTGCCCAATATTGTGTAGGTCCCCCAAAACAGCTCTGACCCGTCGAGGCATGGACTCCACAAGACCTCTGAAGGCGTGCTGTGGTATCCGTTAGCAGAAGATCCTTCAAGTCCTGTATTTTTCAAGTTGGGGCCTCCATGGATCGGACTTGTTTGTCAAGCACATCCCACAGATGCTCGATCGGATTGAGATCTGGGGAATTTAGAGGCCAACACCTTGAACTCTTGTCATGTTCCAAACCATTCCTGAACAATTTTTGCAGTGTGGCAGAGCGCATTATCCTGCTGAAAGAGGCCATTGCCATTAGGGAATACCGTTGTCCTGAACGGGGTGTACTTGGTCTGCAACAATGTTTAGGTAGGTGGTACGTGTCAAAGTAACATCCACATGAATGCCAGGACCCAAGGTTTCCCAGCAGAACATTGCCCAGAGCATCACACCGCCTCTGCCGGCTTGTCTTCTTCCCATAGTGCATCCTGGTGCCCTCTCTTCCCCAGGTAAGCCACGCACACGCACCCGGCCATCCACATGATGTAAAAGAAAACGTGATTCATTAAACCAGATCACCTTCTTCCATTGTTACATGGTCCAGTTGTGATGCGCAGTGGACAGGGGTCAGCATGGGCACTCTGACCGGTCTGCAGCTACTCGGCAGCAAGCAGGGATGCGCTATGTGTTCTGACACCTTTCTATCATAGCCAGCATTAACTTTTTCAGCAATTTGTGCTACAGTAGCTCTTTTGTGGGACCGGACCAGACCGGCTAGCCTTTGCTCCCCACGCACATCAATGAGCCTTGGGCGCCCATGAACCTGTTTCTGGTTCACCGGTTGTCCGTCCTTGGACCAGTTTTAGTAGGTACTAATCACTGCATCCCGGGAACACTGCACAAGACCTGCTGTTTTGGAGATGTTCAGATCCAGTTGTTTAGCCATCACAATTTGGCCCTTGTCAAAGTCGCTCAGATCCTTACACTTGCCCATTTTTCCTGCTTCCAACACTTCAACTTCAAGAACTGACTGTTCACTTGCTGCCTAATGTATCCCACCCCTTGACAGGTGCCACTGTAATGAAATAATCAATGTTATTCACTTCACCTGTCAGTGGTTTTAATGTTATCGGTGATGTTATCAGCCATAACATTAAAACCATGATTTGATCAGTTATAATTTACATTATAATTATTTTATAATATTTCAAATAAAAATAAAATTAGTTTCTTTCAGTTTCTAGATTTTTCTAGGTTTATTCTTACCCCTAATTAGAAGGATATTACTGAGCAATTTCCCAATATGTGGCAGTTATGCTAGCATTTTCTTTTTTCTTTTTGGTTTCTTTTTTTTTTCTTTTTGGTATTTCCACGATTTTTCTTCCTAATTTAGTCATGACCAATTCCCATCCATCAGACAGCTCTCAAATTAGGGACGGCGAAGGCCTGAAGCCAGCTGCCTGCATCTTTTCGAACTGCTACTCATGCAATGTCAGG
Organism: Cranoglanis bouderius; assembly: GCA_023630585.1. NCBI lineage: Eukaryota > Metazoa > Chordata > Actinopteri > Siluriformes > Cranoglanididae > Cranoglanis > Cranoglanis bouderius. The sequence continues at coordinate 15,594,987 of CM042536.1, read as the reverse complement.
TGCTATCAACCCCCCCCTTCTGTGTCAATGACACCCATTATTTACTAGTGTCTCTGTGATCCCTCCCTGAGAACACAGCCAGTTTTGCTCTCTTGGGCTCCCGGCCAGAGATGGCTGTGGCATTATCAGGATTTGAACTCGCGATCTCTGGATGATAGTGCGATTGCTTTTGTGTTCACTAAACTATTAACAAAAAAAAAACATACATTTTTAGCAAACCTTTCTTTAACTCTTCCTCTTTGGAGCATCTTTTATTAATGGTGTGTGGTATGTAATGAAAATCTTAGCTTTTAATCATGTTTGTGTAACTTTTCTTTTTATCTAGTTCTGTTTACCACTTAACAGGGAAGCATAAGGTGCAGTACTCATGTTGTTTTGGAGACACTGTGATGACCTTGTGTCAGCATGAGCCCAAGATTAGCTCAGAACTGTCTTTTATCTTTTTCTCACACACACACACACACACACACACACACACACACACACACACATACACACACATGCATGCACATGCGCACACACATTTACTGGGATCCACATGCAGATAATGCAGATCAGACTATTCATATAATCAATTATTTAACCTTTTTTCCCCTTTGCTATATCCCATCATGTGAGATGATGTACTTTTGTTGTAATTTATGAAAGGGTATTTTAACCTCTGGTCTAGATAGCCCAGGCAGCATGTGCACTCATTCTTTGCTTTTGCTGATGACATGTCAATTTCTTTTCTTAGAATAAGCTCTAATTAATATTTTAATACTTTAAAAGTATATTGACCTTCAATTATACACCAATTAAGTATGAGAATGTATGCATCTTTAATTAGATGAAGCCTCATTTGCATAAATAAATGTTCAACTGGTGATGACTGGTTGTGATTTTTGTTCAAATAAATGTGTCTAGCCTTAAACATTGATCAGCAACTGTGTGTGTGTGTGTGGGTGTGTGTGTGTGTGTGTGTGTGTGTGTATGTCTGACAAATAATATTTGAATTTTAAGATGTATGCAATGAAAAAATAACTAGGCCTGCCAGCATCATGGGTCATTTTTTTTTTTTTTGTTGTTGTCTTTTTTGGGGAAGTCATTTATAGGTTAAAGTCTGCTTTTGCAAAAAATCTGATTGCAAATCTGTATGAAGTTTTTTTTTTTTTGTCTATTTGTTTGTTTGTTTGTTTTTAATTAAGTGCTCCTAATTTATTGATCTTTTGTGTTCAACAGGTATGGGCTCAAACCAAATGACCAGATTTTAGCAGAGGAAAAACACAAGGAAATGTGAGTTCTTAGTTTCTGTTTATGAAGGATAGCAGTTTACTTGGTCTGGAATTACACTGGAAAAAAATATGTGGTTGGTTAGATTTAAGAAAAAAATATTACGTATCTCATCAAAATGTGATTTCATTGTTTATGCTTAAACTTAATTTAAACAACTTTCTAATTAATTCGATTGAATTATGTAAAGTGAATGTGATCAATTCACAAAGTATTAACATAAACCAATTACCTTATGAAATCTTCTGGGGATGTTGGCACTGACAGGTACTATAACTATAGTATTTACATTAACATGATTAAAATGTGTGTGGTAGAATAGTACAGTGTTAATGTCGCAGATGCAGATTGACGTCAACCTGGGTTCGATGCTCAGCTCAGGTGAGAATGTGGAGTTCGCTTATATTCAGAGCAGTGAAAATATATGATGAAATCATGTTGGATGTATGAAAACAGTCATGTTAATGTAACTCAATTCAATCATGTGGAACTGATGTACGCATTTGAATTACCATAAGTAAATTCAACAAGCTTTTTTCCCCCAGTGTGGACTGTGTATAATTCTGTCTGACGCTGTCCTTTTTATAGTGTGCACCATTTTTGGCTATTAAAATGTGCATTTTAATAAGATTTTGAACATGTGGACAATGTAAATCCGATTTATTTGATTAACTTGCATACGATATTTGCTTTAAGAGAAATGTTGCCATTGTTATTTGTTGAACAAACCTGAAAAATAGCAAAAACCTGCCCATCCTGACAGAGATATTAAAACTAGAAAAGTCTTTTTATTGCATCTCAGGCCATCACTTTTTTTTTGTTCATATTGTACCTTTAGTGTTATACATTTCTGAGTTAAGAATGGATAGGAGATTTAACCTTATAAAACTAAGGTAGCTATGTATTCTTCATTCATGGACATCCATCATTTTCAAATTTGCCATCATATATCAGTGCCATGAAATGTCTCTCGCTACATTCTCTGCTAGTTTGTAAGCTATTGTTGTATGTTCATACAGTAGCTGCTCGTGTTTGCTAGTCTGTTCACACGTAGCGAAAAAGGAATAAGGAATGGCTGTTCGACTGGCGGAGCTGAAACTCTATTTCACATCTAACTACTGGAAAACAGAAAATTTGCATTATTAGCAGGTCACTGATGTCCTGCAGTACTATTTGCAAGTGAGCTAGCTGTAAATATAAATCTCTGTCAAAAGCTAGCTGATGTTATAGATTAAACAAAGCTAGCTGGTTAGCTAATGTTAATAATCAGTATAATGAGCTGGTGATATATAATTAACGAAATAAATTTAGATGAATAAATATTATGAATGGCACAAGAACAAAGGTGCGGGGAAAAAAAAAAAAAGATGAAACATGGTGTGAGTACACCAAAGGACCCAAAGGACTTTCATAAAGTCATTTCATATGATTTAACTGAAGCTGTGTAAAGTTGAGAGGTTCATGAGTTGCTTATTAATTTGAAAGATTAATCAAGCTTAGATATTTTGGGTTAAAATAGCAAAACTGTCTCTTGCCTGGCGGTTCATTCCATAAAGGAGGATAGAAGGTGATTGAAGTCTGGGTTTGTGCATCCAGAATAAGCAAAAAGCTCTCTAGCTTTTGTGTAACGCTGCTTTAAATCTTTAAAAATTTAACCTTTTCTAGTTATGAGACTATAGTTGGAGTGTCTCGTTGTGTGTTAAGGTACTGGACTTATTCCTAAATATTAATAACCCTTATTTCTTAATCATTTCAGTGTTTTCATTTCACTGCAAGTTATATACTGCATATAACTGTGTATGTGACAAATAAAATCTTAAATCTTCTTATAACTTGCTTTATCCTATTTGTGTAAAAATACTTGAGCCACAAGCATTAAATCAGGCAGTATATCAGGATGATGGGGAGTATCATGTTAAAACAGGCCATTTTGAAGCTACAGAAAGCATTTGTTGTTCCTAGTAATATTTGTTCTCTTGCAGATGATGATTGATGATGTTGGTCAGTGTTTACATTTTTAAGGTCCATTTTGAATTAGATTTACAATCCAACATTTTATTGAATGCAAATTCTGTTGTTAAGCCAACTTAAAAAGAATAAGAGGAAAAATAAGAAACATTTTTTCTTTTAAACATAGTTTTCTGACACTCTGAGCCATCCTGGGAAGCCTAAAATATTCATTACAGTTCACAGTTGGAAATGCATGTGTTTTAAGTATTTTATTACAGAGGAATTACATGTAGCAGAAAGAGAGAGAGAGCGAGAGAGAGAGAATTTCCTTACCTAAAGGCAAACGGCAGGAAGAGAAAAGAGAGACGAACAGATTTTCGGAGACACTGTTTATAAGTGGAAAGGTGACTGGCTAAAGGATCGTGACCAATGAAATGACCCTTTCCAGAATTTCTAAAGAGGAGGCGCTCAGGTCAGTGTAATCTGGCATGGGGAAGGGGTTGGGTGGGCACAGACTGGGTGAAAGCCTAATGTTCAAAGTCCAATCCTATCATTTAATAATGCCATGATTATATTACATTATTAAAATCTATGTGCTACTTAAACCAGAACCTTTGTAACCTCTGTGGATACGGGCCACAGTGCAACTCAGCATGGCTCAGGAACAAATATGAACTCAGGACTATCCATAATGTGTGTGTGTGTGTGTGTGTGTGTGTGTGTGTGTGTGTGTGTGTGTGTGTGTGTGTGTGTGTGTGTGTGTGTGTGTGTGTGTGTGTGTGTGTGTGTGTGTGGCTGGCTTTCCCATGATGTACTTATACCTGTGAATGTATAAAGAGTTTCTCTGGAGCTTATTAGGTGGTGTCTTGATGAACTCAAGCAGTGAAATACAGTACTTCTCGAAGCTTAATAAATGACACCAGGCATACAGTATATCATCCGATGTTAAACGAGCAAACTGTAATTAAATGTCTGCCCATTCAGCCAAACACAGCCATCTAATCTTTAGTGGATATACAGAGGCGTTTGTGTACAAACCTTATCTGATGATGTTAAAACAACGTGCAAGCAGTCGTGCATTTTCTGTCCCTGAATCCCTAATGTATTTCTACACAATATTTGAGGGCACTAGGTTGTAGGGCATTCAGCTCCATTATGTTGTATCCTGTGTAGGGCACAAACAAGGTGTACAGGATAGGATGCCAATTGGGATTGGCACTAACTGGAAGAGGTCGGATTTTACTCGGATCACGGGGAAGATGTGCAACATAAAGCTAAATGTTATTACTTTGTAAATAAAAAAAATAAATATCTGAAGCTTTAACTTGCAGACAATTTGGAGATGCCAATCAACCTACAACGCACGTCTTTGGACTGGGGGAGGAAACCAGAGTACCTGGAGAAAACCCCTGAAACACAGGGAGAACATGCAAACTCCACACACACACACAGGGTGGAGGACGGATTCGGAATTCTTTAAAATTCATTAAAACAAATAGAAATTTGGTTATTAGAACAGTGACGAGGGTTTGCAAGAGTTATGTTTAATTTATTTAATTTATCTGTTTAATTTATATAATTCACTTAATTTATTTGTTTGATGCTTTTTGGTCAGTGCATAGTGCATTTTATAGTTTTAATGTTTAGATTTAACTTTAAATAATAAACAGAAACTCTCTTTTATGAGTAAGTTTTTCGAAACAGACTAGCAATTTAATATGTGATTCCTTTTTTTTTTAATTATTATTTTTTTTATTATTATATCCTTTATTAACCAGAAAGATTCCATTGAGATAATACAGTCTCTTCTTCCAGGAAGTCCTGGTCAAGGTGGCAGCACATTAAGTTTCACAATAACATACAACAGGAATAACAAATACTACAAGTACACACACATAGAGAGAAGAAAGAGAAAAAATAAAAATAAAAAATTAGTCAGTGTACAAAAACCAATCAATAAAAACAATTACACGTTTCCTTCAAAGCAGTTTGCAAAATACCTTTAAAAATACTCAAAGAGGGAAGTATATCCAAATTGATTACATTTTGCAAATCATTCCATACCCAAAGAGCATAAAAAGAAAAAGCTGTCTTACCAAATTCTGAATGTACCCCTGGGACTTTCAGCCTAATTTGAGTTGTAGATCTCGTGCAGTAACTACTTGTATAATAAGTTGAAAGATCAGAAACATAGGAGGGTCATCTACCTAAAAGTGCCTTGGCAATGAACAAAAACATATGCAATTTTCTCCTGTGATATAAGGATGTCCAAGCTAACGATTCATATAAAATACAGTGATGAGTGCGTGACTCGGCACCACAAACAAAGCGTAGAGCGGCATGATAGACAGAGTCCAGTTTTTTAAGTAAGGATGCTGCTGAATATAATAAATCACCATAATCTAAAACAGATAAAAACAGTACTCTCGACTATTTTCTTTCTTGCCCCATAGGGGAAGCATTTTTTTAAACGATAAAAGAATCCCAATTTTGGCCTAAGCTTTTTCAATAGATTATCAATATGTACATCATAGGCTAATCTTTCATCAAGCCATATACCTAGATATTTATAAGCACTAACACTTTCTATAGGTATACCTTTTAAAGTCGAGATTGTCAGATCCACTATTTTAGAGCGTGCATGACTAAAAATCATATATTTTGTCTTACTTGAATTTAAAACCAATTTCAGATGTAATAATGAATACTGCATTGTTTGAAATGCACTCTGCAATCTCTGTAGGGCTTGATGTAAGGAGGGAGCAATAGTATAGATAATTGTATCATCAGCATACAAATGTATTTTAGTTAAATTTATTCCAAGACCTAAATCATTGATAAAAATAGAGAATAAAAGAGGAGCTAAAACAGATCCTTGTGGAACGCCTTTGTTAACTTTAAGAATTGGTGAGCTATAATTTTCCACTGAGACACATTGGGTTTGTTCAGAAAGATAGTTTTCAAGCCATTTTAAAGCAACCTCACTAAGACCTATATGCTTGAGTCTCTGTAATAATAAATTATGATCTACAGAATCAAATGCTTTCGAAAGATCAACAAATAAAGCTGCATTTTTTTAGCCTGAGTTTATAAAGCGAAAGAAAAAAAGATGATTGTTTTTAGATATAAGAGCGTGAAACAGCTTATTTATTTATCATTACTGTTCTGGACCTGAATATAACCTGCGGATTCAGGACTTGAGTTTACTTCAGGGTGAATGTAACAACAGGATTGTTTTTGTTTCGTTGGAGAAGGTTAGAGCTGCAGCGCAGGCCGAGGCCTCCTGATCTGAGCCGGCTTACGCGGCTGACACACTGCCTGTTTTTCAGCGAATCCCAACAGTGTTTTGGTTCAGTACGTGTGCTGATAATCAGTGTTAAGCACATGGCTCTGGGTGTGTTCAGCCACACCATGCAGCACGTCAGAAAAAGCTACAGTGACTCATCCCATGTAAGGAATATTCGACTCTTGTGTGCAAGAGAGCCTTCCTTTGCGGCTGGAAAAGAAATTACAAAAGCCACTGAATTTGATTGACACACACATTTTGTAACTAAACATGTCTCCAAAAAATTCCATAACAGAAATCTGTGTATGGCTGCTTCATGCTTATCTAAGCCGAGTTCTGAACATCGTGCACCCGCTGTGTGTGTTGGCAAACGCCCATGAAGAATAAATGTTATGGTTTTTGATGGAAGGCAGAATTCCCCTCTCAGCTATGTTTCAAGTTGTGTTTCTGTCTGAACCTGAATCTGAGTAATGACAGAACAATGCTTCCGCTTTTTGGATCATGATAGAGCTGGACGTCAGGGCTGGTTTTTCTCTCCTTTGTGACTTTAAGCAATCAACAAATGTTCTTAAGGTAAATATCTTGCATGCTGAAATGTGGCGCGTGTGTGTGTAGATCAGCCATAACATTAAAACCACTGACAGGTGAAGTGAATAACATTGTCATTACAGTGGCACCTGTCAATGGGGTGGGATATATTAGGCAGCAACTGAACAGTCAGTTCTCAAAGTTGATGTGTTGGAAGCAAGTAAATTGTGATGGCTAGACGACTGGGTCAGAGCATCTCCAAAACAGCAGGTCTTGTGTGGTGTTCCCGGTATGCAGTCGTTATTACCTACGAAAAGGGGTCCAAGGAAGGGCAACCGGTGAACTGGCAAACAGGGTCATGCTCACCCAAGGCTTATTGATGCGCGTGGGATGCAAAGGGTAACCAGTCTAGTTCAGTCCCACAGAAGAGCTACTGTAGCATCGCAGCAAGAAGCCACAGACCGGTCAGAGTACCCATGCTGACCCCCTGCCCTCCTACAATGGGCACTTGAACATCAGAACTGGACCATGGAGCAATGGTAGAAGGTGGCCTGGTCTGATGAATCACGGAAAAGATGGCACAGGATGCACTATGGGAAGAAGGCAAGCCGGTGGAGGAAGTGTGATGCTCTGGGCAATGTTCTGCTGGGAAACCTGGCATTCATGTGGATGTTACTTTGACACGTACCACCTACCTAAACATTGTTGCAAACCAAGTACACCCCCTTCATGGCAATGGTATTCCCTAATGGTAGTGGAAATGGGAACCTGTGGGAACCTGTCAGTCGTTTCAAGGTTCTGGCTGATCGGTGTGTGTGTGTGTGTGTGTGTGTGTGTGTGTGTGTGTGTGTGTGTGTGTGTGTGTGTGTGTGTGTGTGTGTGTGTGTGTGTGTGTGTGTGTGTGTGTGTGTGTGTGTGTGTGTGTGTGTGTGTGTGTGTGTGTGTGTGTGTGTGGTATGTACGTGAAAGCAAACTGTCCGTGTAGTGGGTGGGTAAGTGATAAGACAGAGCGACACTCTCACTGTCCATTACCGAGGTTAAGCCAAGGAAGAAGGGCTTCACCTAGTAAGCCTACTGAGACTGAAAGGCTTTCCATGCATCCCATAAACAAGTAAATGTTCTGTATTGGATACATGCAGACTCTGTCGATCCATACATGATCATCTGTTCACTTTGATTTTCTCTGTGTTTTTTCTCCCCTCAGATGGTTTGAAGTATAGTATTCTGTTTGTGTTTCTGTTTGATTTCATAAGAGACTGATCACTGTGATTTTATATCGGCCTGGCCAAATAATGAGGATGCAATTATGGTGTGATAGTGTTTTGTCTGCTAGGTGCTGATAAAGTCTTTATAATTAGAACACATGGCTTCATAATTGAAATTATATTTCCCTTGATAATCCTTCTGATGCCAGTTGACAATGTAGTGTAGATTTAGTTTCAGCCTAAACTTGTTTTAAAGACCTTAATTGTCTATATTAATTTCTAGATATTAAATAGCTTGTGAACGTGGTTACCCTAGTTGCGTAATCTAGAGCTTGGAAATGCCCTCAACTTTACACTTGTCCACGCTTACCCCTGGCAGTGTTGAATGGCTTAAATTTGCATATTGGAACATGATTGGTGCTTAGGTTTTATGACATAGTTGTTGCTTGTTGCTTATCACTATATTAGCACCAATGACATTTTCAGCTCCTCTTGTTTCTTCAAAGAATACAAGACATGTTGCGCTCTGAAATGTAGTCTCCAGAAAAGATTTGTTCGTTAAAATGTTTCATGAAGTTAAGGCCCTTGCACAGCGAAACATACATTTTATACGTTTTATACATTTTATCAGATAGTGGAAAAAAAAAAATGCATGAGACTTGGTATGAGGGTGTCTGTCACCCAAAAAGCATTTTTTGCAGGAAACAAACAATAAATTTACATCACTGATCCTTGAACATGGTGAGTGATAGTTCAGAGTGTTTACTTTTTACCCATTTTATTCTTAAGACGTCTGAGGATGAGAAAACATTGATATTGGAGTTCTGAGCTGCAGGTGGGTCCAATATCAGGTTTTTTTTCAAACACATTTTTTTTTTACTCCGGGATCAGGTTTCCACTCGGCACATCACCTGTGTCTAGACTCAAACATGATTAAAATATAAAGTCCTGGATTCTTAATTCAACGAGCGAGTTATGTAAAATATACAACGCATACAAGTAATGTGTAATTCGATGGACAAGAAAATCTGCATTATTTCAGTCTGAGAAGTAAAATCTTTTGTCAGTCATGAACATCCTTACATGTGTTTTGACAGCTCGTCATGTCATGAACATGCCGGCATGTGCAAAAAATAAAAATCAAAAAACCCTATGTATGTATTGGATTTCAGGGTCGGGGGTTCAATTCCCTTCTCTGCCCTGTGTCCGCGGCATTTGCATGTTCTTCCCATGCTTCGGGGGTTTCTTCTGGGTACTCCGGTTTCCTCCCCAGGGCATGTGTTGTACAACACAACATGTGTTGTAAGCTGATTGGCATCTCTAAATTTGGTCTTTGATGTGTGAAAGGGTGTGTGTGAGTGTGTGTGTGATTGTGCCTTGCGATGGGTTGGCACCTTTTCCAGGGCGTCCCCTGCCCCGAGTCCCCTGCGATAGACCCCAGGCTCCCCGTGACCCTGTGTAGGATAAGCGGTACCATGCCTGTCATTATAATCAGAGTTCTGTTGCAATATCTCTGCTGTCCAGCAGATGGCAGTTTAAGCTCATTAAAGTTCACTACTATACACTTTGAAAAAAATTTAGTGCAAGTAGAACTAGAATTTGCATCTGTGGCAAAAAAAACAAACAAAAAAAAAACCCTGTTCGTCAGTCACATTCAGTCCTTTACCCTGGAGACTAGTGTTGCAAGCACAAAATTCACCATGCATTGGCATCATAAAAGTGAAGAAATTATGAAACTGTTGAGGTGATAATAGGCTGCAGGAGCTCTCCCTTCACTGCTGTGCAGCCTTTGTCCTCCCCTGGGAGTGTGTGTGTGTGTGTGTGTGTGTGTGTGTGTGTGTGTGTGTGTGTGTTTCCTGTGGCTCAGATGGAGCTGCTTCTGATGAGTGTGCTGTTCTGTATTTGTGAGAGGGTGGAAAAATGAGGCTCGGCACGCTGCAGTCTGAAGTGCAGGTGTGTTTAGGATTGAGGGGGAATATGGTACGTTTGAGGTGACAGACCTGTGCATATAATGTGTTCTTGCAATATGAACATTTACTCAGCAAATTTCTGATTGGAAAAGCTTTGCCAGCATTAAAAAAAAAAAAAAAAATACTAGCAAGGATGCTTAGCTATGAGAGTCCAGCAATTAATCACCTGCATGCCATTCTTGACACACTCATGACATTTATCGGAATGAAAAACATTGCATGCCTCACTGAGACATGTGTTTGCATATTTTGGTTTGTGTGCACATCCACCTGTTTGGCCTTTTCCCAGATTTGGGGGTTTGGCTCCCAGAAGTGCGCTTACAGCTCCTTCTTATCAAAACGTAAGGTCGAAGGTTGGCTCGACATCCCAGTGCTGATCACAGAGCAGGTTTAGATCCTGCAGGAGTGAGACTAGAAGTGTGTGTGTGTGTGTGTGTGTGTGTGTGTGTGTGTGTGTGCGCGTATGCGTGTGTGTGCATGCGTGCATGTGCACGCACAGACCTGGCATTTGTAGCCAACATGAATCTCGTGGCCAGTCTGAATTCCCTTTGCTACCACTCCTGCCCAGGATCGATGGTCCCTGGCGGCTCCTTCTCTGCCTCCTGATTCATTTCCCATTAGCTCCAGGGCCTCCTGTCCTCCCTCCATCTGATTTCCTCTAATGCTTCACTGTCCGAATGCTGACCCCTCTCCCAGTCCCCTTAGTCTCTCAGCAATGGAGGAGAGGCTCCATCATCATCCTGCCGGCTCACTGTTATGACTGTTTGGATTTATGTGCTGTGAATTATAGCTGCGCTAACCTGGTTGCCAGAAAAGCCTGTACCCACTCCCTATCCCCTCCTCAAGCCTCAGTGTGTGCTCTGTAGCTCTGCACAGAAAACACAACATTGGCTTTTATGGTCGTGATGGGACTTTTTGCTGCTCTCTGCCCTCTCACCTCTCCGGCGGGGACGTCGTTCTCGCATCACTTAGGCACATTAAGTGGCCTGCAACCAAATCTCTCCTGTGAATTAGGTACTGTGATAGTCCCAGGCTAAGGCCTACGTGGTATTAGAATTTGCTCCTTTCTAAAAGTCTGTTTTCCCTCCTATGCAAGATGTAGGTTCATAATTGCTAAGCTGCCGGCCAAGATGGAGCAGGGCCAGGCCGTCTGTTTTCCTCTCTGTGCTAAACGCTGCGCTGATGGTGTAGGGCTGGTTCTGCTCCATGCACTCGTTACAAGTCTGGGGCATTTCATATGGAATTCATGACACTGTATAATAAAATGTCTCACTTCGAAGCAGTGTGCAGTTGTACTCGGATCAGCCTTGATAATCCCCGGTTCTCAGTTGTGATCCTGCCTGTAAAACTGACTTCAGGCCTGCTGCTGAGGACACACAGTTCCCTCAGTGCTTCATCCTGAGCTGGGACAAATGTGCTACGTTGCTTTCCAGGTCTTCCTGCAGTTTTGCCCCAACTAACTTGTGTTCCCTCCAGCAGGGGGGGGCATCAGACTTTGTGAATTCTGACCCCTCTGCGTGAAGGAGCCATTGGCCAAACACCACATGGAAAATATTTTGCTGTATGCAGTAATCTTTGAATGGGTTTAAATAGATTTTCCAAAAGTACTGTATTTAAAGTGTGCTAACATGATTGAGATCATTGTCTCATCAGTTTTGTTTTTTGTTTTTTTTTTGGTTTTTTTTTCACATTGAAAGTTATTTTTTAGCAAAAGCAAACACTTGATCTTGACACACTGGATCATTAAATGTATTTTTTTTTTTTTTTTTTTTTTTTTTTTTTTTTTACTATGTGGGAGCTGAGATTCACTTTTATGTTCTTTTCCACAGAGTGAATTTTGTTACACCCACTTCAAATAACCAACCACATGCCAAAAGTAATGTTGAAACAACATGAAACTATCAAGAATTTGTGTTAGGTTAACTGTCGGGTTTTTCCCCAGCTCTCTAAACTGCAGTTATGTAGTGTACACAGTAAACAGCCCGACAGTGGAATATCATCACATATTTTTTATTTACTATTCTGTCTTCCTTTTTTCTTTTCTTTTTTTTTCTTCTCTCTTTTCCATAGTACCAGACATGATGAACTTTTCTTGTGGTGATAGGAGAAGCTGTCAGATCTTGTCATGTTCAGGGTTCATGTTAGGCTACTTGTCATTCTTTGTATGGATGTGAATTATTTAAACTGACCATCATAGATCACCAGATCATCCCTGTGCGTCTCCCTGAGGAAGGAAGTGAGCCAAACGGCTTTGTCTTTATGCTCGGCTTTGAAAAGCACACCAGAGAGTCTCGTCTCTCTTTGTCTCTCTGTGTCTCCCGACTCGCTAGCAGGGTTAGGAGACTTCTGAATGGTCTATATATTTTGTGTGAGAGAAGGTACAGAGTAGCTTGAAGCGGCTCTTTGACCTAGGAAAAGATCAGACCATGTTGACCTAACCTTCAGGGCACTGTGTGTGTATCAGAGGATCAGAGCGAACCGTGATATGACTCTTGCACCAGGATTACACCATGATAAAGATCTGTGTGAGTGTGTGTGTGTGTGTTTAGCCAGATCTGAGACTGATAACTGAGACTCTGTTGGAGACTCTGCTTCAGGGTAAGACAGTGTCTTTGTGGCGGCAGATATCATCTCTGAAGCAGCCCCTCCACACCTGTGCTGCCCTTCAGAACCAGCTTATTTGTACGTTTCTTTGTTAATATTAGCAAAGCTAATGACTGGATTCGGGTTGACAGATTACCAAGGAAACGGAACACATGGGCCGGGCGTGTGATATCACGGGATAATTAGGCCTCGGAGCGCGCCCATGTCTACACCAGCGCTGATTTGCATTTTAATATGTTGTTAGCATAGGTGAAGGTTTATCTCCTCTTGATTAGATTCCAGTGATGTAATTACAAAGCCGAGTTTTAGTTCTCAGAAAGGGCACCGTGCATAAACATCAATATGATTACCAGTAATTGTTTCAAAACAAATAAGCAGCAGAGTAATCAGTCATCACGCTGCCTCCGAATTGTTTTGGCGCGCTGCTTCGGCAGAGGCACATCTCACTCAGCTCATTTTAACATCTCAATTTAAATTGGCTTTCCACTCATCGGAGTAAAGAATATTTTAAAGACGAGTGGCGTAGACTCAAAGGTAATCAGTGCTTTTAATGATCTTATTTGTGTGTGAGTGGCTCAGCAGACATTTACTTAAGAGGCATTGAGAAGGCTGAGGCGATGCTTTTCAAAAGCTCTCCCCTGGCAGTCAAATCCATCCATTTAGGAACGAGGAATTATTATTGACTTTTCCCCTCTCTTTCTCCTTAAACAAGAAAAGATAACAGATTCAACCTTGGGAGAGCAGCGCAGTGGAAGCTGCTCGCTGCAGAATAAGTAATGGCGCCATCGTCTAGCCAGGACGTGCCTCGTCGTGAAATGGGCTATTGATTTCAAACAGATAAACTGTGTTCTCTTTGTGTGAAGAAATTACCGAACAATTTAATTAGGAGGGGATAAAGAACAATATTTATCGCCCACCATTCCTTACAAAAATAAATAGCCTCCCTCTCTAGCCGGGCTGTGTTTCGCCCATCATTTCTTCTGTCCAGCAGAAGGTGTAGCCAACTCTACCCAGGAGAGACGCCATTGATCAGGCCACTAATTCCTCACAGTTTGGCAGTCTCCCTTCACCAGATGACTCTGTTGAAGCAGGGATTGACTGCCTCTATTTAAGTCGGTGTCATCCTGCATTGTTTGAGCTAGTCCCAGTGCTTCTGTTTACCGTTTGTCTAAATGTAGCATTCAGTGCCAATCAAATGGAAGCCTCACTTCTGAATGCTGGCTATAGATCTTCACAGCTACATTTACAAGCGTTTTTAAATGATTTCCTCCTTGAATGTTGAAAGTTTTTATGATGGGCATTGTGTGTGCTTAAGTTGGGAACACTTATAAAAATGTAAAAATACTTGTTTACATTTATGGCATTTGGCAGACACATTATCCAGAATTGGCATGTGGAAAACGAATCCTTATCCTAGTGCAGGCTGTCCTAATGATGAAGTCTAAAGATTAGGCAAACAGAAGAAAGGAGTTACTACTGATACATATGATTAGCGTTCGTTCATCTTTTTATGGAATATTTGTGTCTTTTAGTCTGTCTTTGAGGGGAAGTTCATTCCACCACCAGGGAGCCACTACAGAGAATAGTTTTGATGCTTTTCCTCGTTGCGTCTAGAAGTGTGGCAGGACAAACTGAGCTGTACTTGTGGCTCAAAGCTCTTGAGGTATGATCTGGGATTTGCTGGTGGTGATTTCATAGGCAAGCATCAGGGTTTTAAGTCAAATGCCGCCACCTACAGGAAGCCAGTGGACGGATGAAGCACAGCTGTGGAGTGACCTGAATGAACTTTGAAGATGATTCTGGATGAGTTACAAGGACTTAATAAGTAAGTTGCAGAGGTCAAGATGAAGAAGGACTGAACCATGGTCATCTTCTTGAAGAGAGTGTGTATTCCTGCTTTGCGCTCAGTATCCCCAGAATAGGCTTTGGATCCAGCACGACCCTGACCAGGAAGATCTAAGCTTCCATTGTGATGGTCTAGTCCTGCTAGACATGCATCAGTGGATGGAGACCCCTGGGCAGACCCAGGACCTGCTGGAGAGCTTGTATCTCACCGCTCACAGTTGGCTTGGGAACATCAGGGGTTCCCCAAGGAGGAGCTGGAATCTGTGGCTCGGGGTAGGAGAAGTCTTGACTGGTGACCTCATCCTGCTACCACTGAGACCCCCCCCCCCACCCCCAACCAATAGGAAAAGCAAAGGGAAAACGAATACATGAATAAATCCTGGAAATGTTTTTGTATCTCTAAATTATAAATGACATGAATTTACTTTTCAGTTAGGTCTTCAAATCCAAACCCTCCTATTGTAAGGACATGGTATTTTACAGTAAGCCGCGTCCCTGGTGGACAGCATGTTATGTCCTAAAGTTGTGACTTCCTTTGTCTGCCGTCCTGTGGGATCAGAGTGTGGGATGTGGATGCATCATTTGCGTCTACGCATGCTTCAGGACGGATAATGATCTTCTCTGCTTTTCTGGCTGGTGGATATGCCGGGACAGCTGTGGAGAAGAGGGAGGATTTGTGTGTGTGTGTGTGTTCTCTGTGCTAAATGATTAAATGGTTAAAAGAGCTCTCGATTGTAGCGGAGCCACATGATCCCCCTGGTCTCTGCGAGGGGGAAGAGGTCCTGAGGCAGCTGCTGCTTTTGGGCAGGGACTCCTTAAGCCCTCTGAGAACGGGGCCCCCTGTGCTCTTAGGTGCTGAAAAGCAGTTATTCAAGACCAAATCCTGTGTGTGTGTGTGTGTGTGTGTGTGTGTGTGTGTGTGTGTGTGTGTGTGTGTGTGTGTGTGTGTGTGTGTGTGAGTGTGAAAGAGCGAGATTCTAACCCATTGGGGTCCCCCTTGTCTGAAATGCACACTGCGAATCCACAGATTCTCTGCAGACGACTGGGAGCAGGTGTCCCAGTGAGCTTTATTAACCCTCTCTCCACGTCTCCTCCATCCGTGTGGTGAATTTAGGCCCCATGGGTACAAGCGTCTCGCGTGTAGTCCGTAGACACTGTCCCTGACTGATTCAGACATAAAGAGAGAGCAGTGCGTCTGTGTCCACTGTGACAGCAACATTCTTGGCCAGGCTTAATGCTGCCTTTTCATGCCTTTTATAACTTGATTTGGAGGGAGAGCACTTGGCATGCTTGCCTCTCACCTCTGCGCTCTCCTCCCTATTTTTTTTCCATCGTCCTTGTTTGCTTTTCCTACGTCAGGGCTGCGTTCCTTTCTCTCCACCACATTTGGTGCTTGAGGCTCAGCTGTTCTTGATTGCTCTATTAGACACAGAAATAAATGTGCATGTATGCAAGTAGAAGATCAGAGAGCTTTCACGGCAAAGGGGTAATCATGTATATGTAGGCAGTTTGATGAGGTGTTCTACACGTAGTTAGGATGGTATAATGTATAATAAGCTACCAAGAGTTTTTCATCTCCTTACTTTTTTTGTGGAAAGTAGCTTTCTTTCTCTCACTCAAATAGTGATTTGGCTTAAGCTGAAAATCTGAGACTGGAGGTGTTAAGCAACCAAAAGACAAAGAGGCTGTCTGTGTGTGTGTGTGTGTGTGTGTGTGTGTGTGTGAGAGAGAGAGAGCGAAAGAGAAAGAGTGGTGGAAAGTTCCAGCAGCATTGCGATTATCACTGAGCAGAGGCCTCCCTCCAGTGGAAAGTGCTTTGTGCAGGTTGATGTGAAGGCTGGCACTTGGGCCAGGAAAAGGGAATGGTGATGGAGAGACATTAGTCGGGCCTGCAGTTTGCAGGTTTATTTTTAGAGACTGGCATTTAAAGCTGGGACACTCGGTTCTGCCTGCCTGTTAATGACTCATGTTGGGGGGGGGAAGAAGGCCGCAGCTCAGGCGGCAACAACAGCAGCGCCAACAGTAACAGCAGCTCTGCTCTCTGGTCTGTGCTCTGTTCTGTCCCACAGCACCGGGCTCAGCCTGGCACCTCCGCCAGCTTCTTACCTCCCTCTGATTTATGGCATGCACTTTTGTTTTCTCCGTGCTAAACCCGCCAGCCTTCGACTGCTGTGCTGTTATATTTTTTTGCACCCTTTGTTTTTGCCTTTTAATGGCACCACAGTTTTTTTTTTTTTTTTTTCCTTCAAATCCTAAACATACACATCGAATGGTAAATCTAAATCCTGAAATAGATTTATGGCAGGTCTGTGTAATTCACTTGTTTATTAACAGTCTAACGACGACGTGTGCCCCCCCGGACCACCTTGTTTCTATTAAAAGAGTAGACCTTGGCCAATGAATGGCTGCTTTGTAGATCTGGACTGAGGAGATGCTTGTAAATTGTACATTTCCTCTCAGTTCCCATGTTTATGTGGAGTTTACATGACGGCTACATTAATAACTTCTTGCGCTCTTGCCACTTGGTATGTACGTTTCCAAATAAATGAACCCATCTATTTGACTCCGTAACTCTGACGACACGTCTGGAAGCGCGACGTCCGTCCACATTTCTCTTGACCACCCATCAGGGCCTTAAAACTATTTTAATCTCTGCCTAGTGTGTGCAGATATGACCATACGCATGCTCGCTGTCGATGCCGCCTCTACCACATTTCAGAGGTTGATATTTTCTTGACGGCGAGAACGAGATGAGAAAACAAGTCGGTGCTTTTAGAGGTCATGGTTGTATATCAATAGCTCTAACACATGCCATGTAAATCTTTAGAGTAAATCCCAGAACTGTAAAGACGTACTCTCGACCCCTGCGGAGCTCAGCGCAGACATGATTGGATGTGATGAATGTACTTCTGACTGTCTGACAGCTGTCACTTCACCTGACATGTTAAACACACATGTGGGAATATTTCTCTCTCTCACGCAGGATTTTCAAATAGGCCTGTCTGATTTGAATTGGATTTGTTTGTGCTCCACCACATTTCTTTTTTTTTTTTTCTTTCTTTGCTGGCATTGTGTAGTGAACTACAGCGGCTCTTCAAGGCTGTGAATGTGGGCAGAATGCCCTCCGAGTAAATTTGGTCAAGTGTTTAGTTTTTAATGATGTGTTCTTGGAACTTGGATGTAAATAAGACCCCCCCTCCCCCCCCCCCTCACCCCAAGCTTTAAGATGTCTTTGTTTGTCCACAGATTTGTTTGTTCATCTATTTTGAAACGTGTGGGTTTTTTTGGGTTTTTTTTTTTTTTTTTTTTTTTGGATCTTTTTAACTTTCTTCCTTTCACTGAGCCGCACATTTTATCGTATTACTATTAAATTATGACCGTCTTGTTCTTCACCGAGACAAATGGTAAGGATTACATTGTCAGACTCTGGACACACTTTGAGGGGGATGAAACATTTTGCCTGAAGGTCGGACTACTCGTCCAATCTAAAGTTTTCTCTGCTTGAACCGGGGTTCCAAACCTGTTTTACAAACGAACATAAACGAAAACAAACTTAAGAATGAAATGCCAGAATGAAATTAGCAGCATAATCATTTTCTTTAAATGTGGCTCACACCCAAAAGTATCAGAACTAGACTATTATTTATGTGTTACCTCCAGGCTTCCAGATGTCTTCAGAACAAAATTATGTTCCTCGTGTGTTCTTTCAATCCACGTATTATTTTAAACATGTGATGTAGCATCAGTTATTTCTTTTTTTCATTAACTGTGAAGAGACGTTTGGTAAGCAATACACAACCCGTTGTACAGGTTGCTCTGTCTTGCTCGTCAACAGATTGATTTAAGAATATAATTTCAGGCGGGATGATAATCCCGTTATTTCCTTCGTCCAACGATTGGTCAACTCCTTAAAGGGTATGATTCAACAGATTTATCTTTTTTGCTGTGTATACACAGATGTGTTCATTGTGAACTTTGACATTTTCCTGTGAATTCAGTGAGCGTGGCCTGATGTTATTCTTTCCCTGAATGACGAGCAGCTATTCATTATTTCTCGTACTAAAAATTACTAATCTTGTTTCTGGCACGAGTCAACCTGCAAATGTTCGTCCAGCTTTGAAGCAATTTTAAATTCAGTAGCCTCTTGTCTGCTTGAACATGTCCTTTTATAGGGTATAAAAGCCCTATAAAGCTACTGTTCAATTAAATTAAGCATGCACGTCTTGGGGCGACACGGTGGTGTATCGTTGCTGCCTCTCAGCTTCAGGGTCTTTGAATCGACCCTGAAGCTTTTATTGTGCGTGTGTGTTATTTCTCATGTTCTCCTCGTATCAACCTGGGTTTTCTCTAGATTCTCCCACCTCCCAAAAACATGCCAGTGGGTAGACTGACAACTCTTAATTGTCCCTAGGTGTGAATGTGTGTGTACATGGTGCCCTGTGATGGACTGCCGTCCCATCCTTACGCTCGGTGTTCCCAGGATAGGATTTACCTCGTTCCTAACCAAGAATGAAGATACAGAATTGGCCAAAATGTTGATCCTGCTGGTTAAGATTTGAGTAGGGTTTGAGTGCAAGAAGCAAAATGATGTATTCTTTTGCTCAGGGGGGAAAAAAAACAGTTTGTTTCTGTCGTAAACATTTTGTATTGTTTGCATACAGGTCATGCCTGCATTAAGCATTAATGGCTGCTGGGTACCTCTAGCCATGCAGTAGTGTATCAATCATGCTCAAAGGCTCTTTTCAGCCCTTGTGTATGATTATGTTCATTTGGCATCAGGAGCAAAAAAAAGTATCCTTCTTGGCTAGAGAATCTCTGCAGAAGAAGAGGGAGAAAAAGCAAGCAAATGACAATGAAGCACGCATGCATCTCATTTTTAGGGTTCTGCTTATCTACTCATTATTTCTCGATTTAAAGCTCATTTGCTGTATTTTCCAGTTGAAGGGACAAGCAGACCATTTAAATAGATCCACAGTGTTGTGAAACATTGCCTAGACTAGTTGGTTTGGCTGCATCCCAAACTGCATAATAGGGCATTAAATGGTATGTCAAAATAGTAGGCTGCTAGATACTGGTACAGTTTTGATACACTAATCTGTACAGTAATATGCTGAGAAACAGGGTTATTTTGATTACGAATACAGGCTACTGCCATCTCATGGTATGGAGAGTTGCTTCTGTTCACACAGGAGTAGATTGGACGTGCATGCTGGCAGTCAGCTGTAGTTTTTGCGACGTGTTAAAAACAGAGGAGGTGAAACAGCAGGCGCTGTTTCTAAGTTGCCCTCATGTTTGCCACTGTTTATTTGATGTGGGCTTGGTGTGTCAACCAGCTAAGAGCAGCTCCATCAATCTGTGCATACAGAGGGATTGTGAATCCAAACAGAGGCTGCTGTAATGTTTGACTTTTTTCCCCGCCCTTGTTATTTATTTAAAGACTCTTTCTTTCCACCATTTCAAAATATATATTTTCTGTATAGTGATTTTAGTATAATTTTTTTTCATTCCAGCTGGCAAAGCTCTAAAGTAACTATAATTTCCATTTTACAGCTCAGTAATGCCTGTAGTTTAAGGTTACTTTAAATTTAGATTAGAGACAGAATTGTGAATTTAAATTCAATTTTTAAAAGTCAATTTTTGAACACTGAACACATAAAAGCTTATTATTCTCTAAACTTAAATGCTGGTCAGATTTACAAGGTTCTACCTGTTTCTTATTAATAAACCTCTTAAGCTCATTAAATAAATGGTAATAAACTCAGCAGGGAATGATATTTTGAGCCTGTCTGAGCCGATTATGATCATATATACTTTTCATTTTTCAGAATCTATTCTTGAAAGATCTGGAGTTTAAAATCTTTTGATGTTCCTAGACAGCGCATTTCATTGTTTAACATTTAACGAATGCATTAGAACATACAATAGTTGTTTCTGTGCAACCACACCAACGTGACTTACGAAGTCTGCGAGCTGACCTTCAGTCGCAGGTTTCACTGGAGAGTTCTGGTTATTAATCACATCGCTAAAGTCAGTAATATTTAATGCTAATCTTATCTGATGTTAGCCACAATATTAGCTTTTCCACTGTGCTTAAGACTTTTCTAATGTGGCCCTATGTTTATAGGTTGTAAAACCAGCGAATATAGTACTGTACCTGTCCTGTACACTTACTTTTTATTACTCACATGGAACATATGGAGAACATCAACAGCTAAAAAGTTCTAAAACTCATACTGAGGCTTCATGTCGGTTCTTTTATGTCCGAACAGAAATAAAACGTTGATGTTGACTGGTGTGTTGCGTTCATCGTGGATGATGATTAGCTGGCAGATATAAAACCAAGTTTACCTGTGAGGTTTATTTATTTATTTATTTTATTATTTTAAAAAAAAATTATTTTATTTTAAAGTCATTTTGCCAGATAGAGCCTTATAATTCTGAGCTCACTCCATGTCCAAAATCCCTTTTCTCTCCACAGCCATCTTTTTAATAGCCAGTCTCAGTCTCGTACTTAATATCGTACTTAATAGTTGCTGATCCACTTGAACCATGTAATCAAGGGCAGCACAGCTCGCATTTACCTGGCTAAGGTGTGTCTGGAGCTGGAACAGTGTAAATATGTGGACTGGCTGCGGGTCTCTTAGGACTGATTAAGCCTGATTAAGATTAAGTAGCTCAGGTTAAATAGTTGACTTCTGATTGAGTGATTATAGCATGGTTAGCGGTTAGTGCAGCGGGTCTGCTGGCATGGAGCTGTCGGTTAGTGTTGTTTACTTCTCTCATTAGAGGATCTATCTGTTAAGTGTTACTGGACTGGGCCTGATTTTCTTATCCTTCTTATTTATTTGGATCCAGTTCCATTGAAAAAAAAAAACAACAACAGAAAAAAAGCACAATATTATTGGACTGGTCCATGATATTCTGGATTTAATTAACTGATTTTTTTGGGTTTAAAAGAGCCATCTGATACAATTCAGGCCTGACCTACTTTTAATAGAGAACACAAAAGAACACTTAATGGTACAACTTTTCTAGTCTGCATCTACATGTGTGCAAACAAAAGTCATTATCATCATAAATAACAGATTTTGGAAAAAAGGGGGGTGGGGTGGCTTGGGGGGGTTTGTTCTGCCATTCTGTAATGACACTCTTTTCTCATCTTGCTTTAATATATCTAACTACAAGCACATGCGGAAAACATTCCCCTCTTTTATCAATCTGACATTTAAGTGCATTCTTTTCAACCCTTGTAACATTTGTGGTGAGGCATTTCAAAGGGAGCAGACTGACATTCCTCACTGTGCCCTCTTCCCCCCCCCCCCCCCCCCAAGTGAACACTTTGTGTTCTTTCAGCCCATAACTCGGCCCCTACGCTCATTTAGGACTAAACGTTTTGATGCTGCTACGCTCTCTGTGCATATGCAGTCTTGCTGTCCGAATTTACGAGCTGCTACATGCAATCTTTTGACTCTAATAAATTCTCGCTGCCCACCCGAGCCTCTCGTTTCTCAGCATGAAAAGTGTGGAGGCATCACATTTCCGTTTGGTCATCCCTAATGAGTCAAGGCTGAGCTAGACTCCTAATCCAATAGGCTTTTGTGTTACGTCTCTGTTGTTTGATCGCCCGCCACTGCTGCACTGCTGCCCACTATTAGTTTTGCCCGTCTGTATGGCTTTCTTCAGTAATTGATTGTGTTTTTCACAGTTGGAGTGAAATAAGGGCTAGGAATGGCAGTTCGGATTGAGGAACGTTTGCCACCGGCCATTGATGAACGGCGCCTGCTTTTCCCTGCAGACTCGCCGTTTGTTTGTTTCGCTTGCCAGTACAGTCACATCAGCTGCTTCTAGTCGTGCTACTGTACAGTTAATAAAACCCACATCAGTTCTGAACAACGATGTCTTTATTTCCTGCTGTGCAATGGACTGCTCACAACACGAGTTAGTAAGTGAACACTTATGCTTTCTGCCTTCAGAATCAACCGGGTGTACATACTTTGTAGTGTGTGGGCAGGCCTTTGGGTGTGTTTGTTACCAAGCAGAAGTGATGGGTCATGCTAATATGGGTCAGATGTAATCTCCAGCTGAACACAGTACAAATTGCAGAAGGTTTTTTCATGTGTGTGTGTCTGTGAGTGAGTATGTGGTTGTTGCTTGATTTGTAGCTTCAGTCCAATATGCTGTGGTCTACTGGTTGTTGCGTCTTGGGCTGAGGAAGTGTGTGTGGGTGGGTGCATGTGTGTCGTTCCCACGCTTTGTAAAGTGTAAGCATCGTCCTTCAGATAGGGGGCGCTCTTTGCCTCTTCAGTGCCTACACACCAAAAGTTAATTTATTTATGATCACCTAGCACTTCTGTTAATACAGTGCCCAAGTCAGTGTTTGCTGTGAGTTTGCATGAATGTTTCATGATTAATATCCAGGGTTTTTCAAACATAGTCAGCTACGGTCATATGAGGAAGAGCCGTGTGATTTCAGAGCGCGTCCAGAGCGCCGACTTGAGGAGCCCTGACATGCAGAGCGTCCCCAGCACGAGCCTTTTGTTGCCAAGTGTGCAGCTTTGGTGTTGCTGAAGGAAGTACTTAAACGTGTACTTATGTGCGATCTCTCCTCGCTAAAGCAGGCCCCCTGCTGCTTGCTTCCTGCTCCCCCCCCCCACCCCCACAAGCTCATTCTGAAGTGTTGCTTGATGGGCTTTTCCTCCCTGACAGTGTTGCTGGAGGAGTGACAGAAGTGCTGCAAGTCAGGGGTGACCTGTTCACTGTGCTAAAGCAGCTCTGCACTAATAGAACCTGAACATCTGATCACTTTCACCAGGGCCCCTGTGCTTCCCTTCTTATCATTTATGTATATAAACACCTATACATCTGCTCATTCATGCAGTTATCCAATCAGCCAGTCATGTGGCAGCAGCTCGGTGCATAAAATCATCTAAATACAGATCAAGAGCTTTAGATAATGTTCATATCAAACATCAGAATGGTGAAAACTGTGACTGTGGCATGGTTGTTTGTGCCAGACAGTCTAGTTTGGGTATTTCAGAAACTGCTGATCTCCTGGGATTTTCCAGATGTAGGTAGGTGTGATCTGTGCAAAAATGACAAACATTTGAATTTGTTCCATTTATTGTGCAAATCAATGAGTTCAGTTAGTTAATGCCAGTAAATTAGGTGTGATCTGTGCAAAAAATGGCAACCATTTGAATTTGTTCTCGACCTCCATTTATTGTGCAAATCAGTTAGAGAAAAGGCTAAAAGTTCAGCTCACCCCTGACGATTACATTATTTGCATGTCGCAGAAAATCTTAACACATTCTCAAAGTCATCATTATTATTTGTTTTCCTGAAATGATGCCCAGATAGCATGCTGTTCACCACCGAATGCGTGCACGCTACGTGCAGAAGTACAGTACGCATGCACATTTTTAGATGGCTTGCTGCCCTCCGGCACAAGGCTACAAGTCCTCTATTTCCTGTTTACAATGTATGAGGTTTCCTGTTCTCAGTGTCTCTCCGCTGGTTGATATTGTGGTTTTGCAGAGATGCTCTGGACAGGCCCTGTGCAAAAATGAAACACTGATCCTTGTTGATCTTTTGCAACAATCTAATGTGGTTCGATTTTGCTGCCTGTGTATTTTTTCATCAAGTCATTATTTTCTTTCTTCCTTTGCCATAGGTTTGAAGAAATAGTCAAGAAGTTTAAAGTGGAGTACCATGCTGGCGGTGCCACCCAGAACTCTGTGAAAATTGCCCAGGTTTGTCCTTCCTTCTTTTTTATTTATTTTATTTTATTTTATTTATTTATTTATTTTTTAAAAAGTACATCCAGCATGCATCATTCCAACCCAAACATGTCAGTAAAAATGACGTACTTGCATCATTATGTTGGACCGTCTCTAAGCGTTAGTCTGGGCACCCCACAGTTCCTCAAATAAAACAGGAAGACAAGTTCCAGGGCCCACAGCTATGTTGCTCTAACTGCGGTGACTAGAGACCATCTGAGGCAATCTACAGAGATTATCTTATTGAGGCAATATGTGTGGTTAGTGATTACTGACAGCCCTTTTACTTTGAAATAGCAGCTTTCTGAAGCCCTTCCTGAGAATGTAATGATGGGAGCTGTTAGAGTATTACTCCTAGTACATGATAAATTGATTTTAAGGTGTAAGGTGTAGTTAAGTCACCTTTTTAAATCCTCAGCGAGGCCATCACATTAACTGCAGAAGCCTAAAAACTCTCCGAGCTCATTCAGCATGAAGTTCATCTCCATGTAAAGGCTTTTTCAGAGTAATGACTGAAATGATTTCATTTCCCTGGTGACCCATCGGTGCTGTTCTAGCACAAAGAAGAAGAAGAGCGTGCACGGTTAAGCTGATACTCTGAGCACTGATTTGGCTGTTTCTCGTTCTTTAACACAGGGGACCAACACTCCTGCCATCCACATTATTCCAGGTGGCTGATAAACTGTGCGCTGAGCTCTTCTTAGCTCTCAATAACTCGAGGCGTTCGGTATTGCTGAGGAGAAATGTTTCACTGGCATCCTTGTGACGCTGACTCGGGTCCAAATCCAGTGATGAATTGCAACTCAAAGTCATTTGCTCCCAATGTATGCTTCGTCCTGAAATGAGACGGTCGTCGTTTGGGCACTCGCCAGAGAATGCAACTGCACTTTCATTACTTTATTGCTTGAATCTTTAGTCTTGTTCAGCACATTTATTATGACCAGACGTGGTCTCGTCAAAGGACGGACAGGACCGATTCCTCATTTAAGCTGCTCTTGCTCCAGTGTTCATTTGCCTAAGTGGATTTAGATTAAATGAGCCTTGTGATTGTACCTGTCCTGTCAAACACAGTATCAGTCACTGAAGCCGATTAGAGCAATGCCTTGGTTAAAATGCTGACCGTACCGCTTCCAAGTGGCACAAAACAAAAGTCTTATCAAGAGATCACACATTTGAATCCAGACAAGGCCGGAAGCAAAGGGTGCAAAATTAGCCATGCACTCTGAATGGGAGGAACGTCATACTCTCTACCCTGTCTATCACTAGCCAATTGTATACGTCTATAAGGTCATGTATATGGAAGAGGGTAGATATCGATATCTTTCGAGTGCGTTACAATGCCGTGTGACTCGCGTGTCTCAGAGGAAGCATGTGTTAGCTTTCACCCTCCCCAGTTGGTAGCTGTTGGACGAGTCTATATGGAAGAGTATGTGGACAGCTGACCAATACATCCATATGAGGGCCTTTCCCTCATGCTGCAGCATTGCAATCTCCCTTCACTGGAACTAAGAGGCCCAAATCTGTTCCTGTCCCCTGTGCACAAAGTGAGGTCCTTGAAGATATGGTTTATCAACGTTGGAGTGGAAGGTCTTGAGTGTCCTGCACAGAACCCTGACCTCAACCCCACTAAACACCTTTGGAATGAGTTGGAACATTGATTGCACCCCAGGCCTCTTCGCCCAACATCAGTGCCTGACCTCACTAATGCTCTTGTGTCTGAATGAGCAAACCCCCACAGCCACGCTCCAAACTCTAGTGGAGAGCCTTCCCAGAAGAGTGGGAACTCTAAAGGGGGAATTAAATATGGAATGGGATGTTCAAAAAGCACTTATGGGTGTGATGGTCAGGTTTCCACGAACTTTTGTCCATATGTCTGTATGATGGCACTAAGGTATAGGATGTCAAGCAACAGTTTAATCAGGCAACCGAGTGTGAGAACTCTGCAGCACCTGGTAAGCCAGGAGAAGCACAACCTGTGTGTGTCAATGCTGTAGAAAATGAGAGCTTTCAACCAGGATGATATTGGCTCCCGTCTGAGCACACATCAAAGCACCGGGTGGTGATGAGGTGTTCAATCGAAGCCTTCGGGCACAACCAGGCGGCAAGAGAGGAGGTGCATTCTGCTTCCTCTACCTGCTCAAGATAGGTGATTTTTGCAGCCAGGACCCATTTACCGTACAATAAACTTCATGAACCCTCTCAACACCAATTTATTTTATGAATGCAAATGTTATATTAATTATTTAAAGTTGTACAGAATTATTTAAATTATGTAAAGACGAATGTCGCTTTTTGTTTTTGGAGCCATAGATAGAGCTTTTATTCCTGAGCTTTCCACTGACAACACATTTTGTTGTCATTGGGTTGGTTTTGAGTTATTGGGGTTTGGATTAAACCCATTGTTGAATTAATAATTATAAAAAAACAGGGCTTGTGCGTATAAAAATAATCTTGATAAATATAAAAACTTTGAAAATAAATAATAAATTTTAAAAAACTCTGGCTATGCTTCACAGACCCCTGGGTGTCCCTGGACACCACTTAAGAAGTACTGCTCTAAAGAACTCTACAGAGAAGCGCACAGGAAGCCCACAAATATCTTAAAGCAGAGTACGCCTGTCCTCAACATTTTAGTGTGATCTCCAACCTTAAAGGGCCTTTAACACTGAGCGCGATTAAGCGACGCGAATGTGCGTTGCGATGACGCTCTTGAATCGAAACAATAGATCCCTATGGAGCTATTCACACCTGGTGCGATCAATCGTGGCACGACAAAGCGAGATTTTTTTTTCCGACCAGTGTGTCAACATTTAAGTGATTCTTCTTCTCAGTGGTCAAAGAAGATAGGCCGATCAGCTGAATAGTGAGTTGCGCCACGTAGTGTGCGGGTGTAAAATGCATTCTCGGTCAGCGCCACCTATCTTGCAGGCGTGAATTAGCCGAAGGCAATCAATTCGGTGTGAAAGCGCTGTTCGTCTGCGATTCGCTTCGCTTTTTTGCGTTGCGCTCAGTTTGAAAGGGCCTGAACACACCCACGTAGACTCAAGAGGGACTTGTTAATTCACAGATCAGTTGCATTAGATGTGTTCAAGCGAAACATGCCAGACACACGTGCTTCAGGACCAGGGTTATGGATTGCTGGTTTAAACCATTTCATCTTCTAACCCACGCTTGTTCCCTGCTGCACCCACTTCAGAAAAGTCTTGGACTTTATTTGAATTTTATTAATGGCAGAGCTTTAAACCTTTCCGCATCGCCCTTTGATGTGCCTGAATTGGTGAGCCCATGTGTGAGAGAGATGTAGTTTTATTCTGACGTTGCCCCCTCATGCCCTCGAGGGCCAGAGCAGATGAAGGCTCCCACCTGCCAGGAGGAACGTTCTCCCATTCTCTTTAAGCAGTGCAGCAAAGGGAACGTAAGCACTGTTCTGGAGCCCTGTACATCAAAGCATGGACAGTGAATTGCCAAGCACCCTTCGACCAGCTCTGTTACATGTGCAGATATTCTACACAGCCCTAGTGGGCCCTTCAAACAGTTGAGAGTGTGAAAGTGGAGGCCTACTGATGCCTGGTACCAGAAAGCACCAAATATATGTGAAATAGTCTCAAGAAAGTTCACTTCATTTCTCTATTAGGAATTTTTTTTTTCTTAAAGGAGTACACCAATGTTTCAACCTCATCTTTATCTGTAGCATATGTACCATTGCAACAAACAACATTTTGACACAGATTTCCATTAAAAGTGAGCTGTTGATTAATGGGTTTCTGTTCTTTCCTCCTAAGGGCACTTGTTAGTGCAGTCAATAAACGTTTATTTGAAACACATAAAATGTGTTTTTTGTACTTTCATAAATTCTGCAGTCAAGTATTTGAAAATGAAGCTCTGTTCTTTTAGAGGTCCTTTTAGAGATGGTGCTACTTTGTCAGATGAAATAATTTGTACTTAGGCATTGCCAAGGGAAATGCTGTATTACACCCATGCTGAAAAATGTAATAAAACTACATAATAGCTTTGGTATGAATTTCTCTCATGTTTGTTTCATATTAAACCTTTTATTAGTACAACGTAAGGGTTGTATGTTTGAATTTGTGTTTATGTAGTTACAGTATCTCACAAAAGTGAGTACACCCCTCACATTTTTGTAAATATTTTATTATATCTTTTCATGGGACAACACTGAAGAAATGACACTTTGTTATACAGGCTGTACACTCACTACTTTACTTTACATTGTAGCAGTGTAAATTTGCTGTCCCCTCAAAATAACTCAACACATAGCCATTAATGTCTAAACCGCTGGCAACAAAAGTGAGTACACCCCTAAGTGAAAATGTCCAAATTGGGCCCAAAGTGGCAATATTTTGTGTGGCCACCATTATTTTCCAGCACTGCCTTAACCCTGTTGGGCATGGAGTTCACCAAAGCTTCACAGGTTGCCACTGGAGTCCTCTTCCACTCCTCCATGACGACATCACAGAGCTGGTGGATGTTACAGACCTTGCGCTCCTCCACAGATGCTCAATAGGGTTTAGGTCTGGAGACATGCTTGGCCAGTCCATCACCTTTACCCTCAGCTTCGTTAGCAAGGCAGTGGTCGTCTTGGAGGTGTGTTTGGGGTCGTTATCGTGTTGGAATATTGCCCTGCGTCCCAGTTTCCGAAGCGAACTGCTTCAGTATGTCACAGTACATGTTGGCATTCATGGTTCCCTCAATGAACTGTAGCTCCCCAGTGCCAGCAGCACTCATGCAGCCCCAGACCATGACACTCCCACCACCATGCTTGACTGTAGGCAAGACACACTTGTCTTTGTACTCCTCACCTGGCTGCCACCACACACGCTCGACACCATCTGAACCAAATAAGTTTATCTTGGTCTAATCAGACCACAGGACATGGTTCCAGTAATCCATGTCCTTAGTCTGCTTGTCTTCAGCAAACTGTTTGCGGGCTTTCTTGTGCATCATCTTTAGAAGAGGCTTCCTTCTGGGACGACAGCCATGCAGACCAATTTGATGCAGTGTGTGGTGTATGGTCTGAGCACTGCCAGGCTGACCCCCCCACCCCTTCAACCTCTGCAGCAATGCTGGCAGCACTCATACGTCTATTCTGCAAAGCCAACCTCTGGATATGATGCTGAGCACGTGCACTCAACTTCTTTGGTCGACCATGGCGAGGCCTGTTCTGAGTGGAACCTGTCCTGTTAAACCGCTGTATGGTCTTGGCCACCGCGCTGCAGCTCAGTTTCAGGGTGTTGGCAATCTTCTTATAGCCTAGGCCATCTTTATGTAGAGCAACGATTCTTTTTTTCAGATCCCCAGAGAGTTCTTTGCCATGAGGTGCCATGTTGAACTTCCAGTGACCAGTATGAGAGAGTGTGAGAGCGATAACTTAACACATCTGGCTGCTCCCCATTCACACCTGAGACCTTGTAACACTAACAAGTTACATGACACCGGGGAGGGAAAATGGCTAATTGGGCCCAATTTGGACATTTTCACTTAGGGGTGTACTCACTTTTGTTGCCAGCGGTTTAGACATTAATGGCTGTGTGTTGAGTTATTTTGAGGCGACAGCAGATTTACACTGTTATACAAGCTGTACACTCACTACTTTACATTGTAGCAAAGTGTCATTTCTTCAGTGATGTCCCATGAAAAGATATAATAAAATATTTACAAAAATGTGAGGGGTGTACTCACTTTTGTGAGATACTGTATGTATTTTAAATGCTTAGAGGTTTAACAAGTGAGGCATGAAACACGACTGACCATGCTGCTATAGAAAAACAATCCCTGATGTGGTGGTGTAGATTATTTTCCAATAGTAGCACATCCTGAAGTGTGTTATTTCTCTTTTATACCATGGTCTGTCTGAATACTCGATTCTGATTGGCTGGAAGGTGTGCGTTAAAACCATATATACCACAGGTAGTTCCAGTCAGTTTAATCACCGTTTGAAATTAATGCGCTACCTATAAACATCTGTAACCATAGTAACATACAGTTAAACTCACAGCTTCATTCAAATAAATGTAATCTTATCACACTACTTTATCTCTGTGTATGATTCAGAGCGGGCAGAATTCTAGATCTAACGACCCGTATATAAACTAACTAATGAAAATTAACCATTGTTTTTATCCTTTTGGTCAAAAATCGTGTAGCGCACACCTAGCAGTGGATTGTCCCTTATATACCACAGCAAGTTGCTGATTTTTAACACTCGAAATTTATTAATGAACAACACAATTATTTTTAACTAATGGTAGACCTTGAGCTTTTTTGTTTTTGTGAGAAAGATGATTTGAAGTTTCTTCCTCCTCCTCTATCTTTAAAACAAACAAACAAACAAACAAACAAACAAAAAAAGCTATGAGGGACCAGATCTGAGTCATAAAGACTTGTTATATACTCACTTCTTAGGGTAAGGGGAACATTTGCTGTAAAATCACCTTTTGTTTTGCATTTGCATGACTTCCATTTCTTGCACCCATGTATTACAATCCACATTAGTAAGTAGTAAAAGAATTGGGAAGCAGTGAAATAAATGAATTTGAATGCAAGAAATTGGACTGCAGTATATACACATGACTCAACAGACAGCATTCCTATTAATAATCAAATTAGTCTGATGCTGTTTAAAAGCTTAATAAAATGTTGAATGGCAATCTCAAAGTTTTTCTCTATAAACTTTTTAAAACTGTAATTTTATACTTGCTAATTTCTTTTTAGATGTTTGTGAGACCCACCACTTGGTGTAGCTTGCTCTGGGTGAAGGGGACAGAGTGCCTCAAGCTTGTGTAATTAAAACATTTTGGCAATGTTTAGACCAGTAAATTACTGAGAAAAACATCTGACTTGCTCTCTGTAGAGTGCGCCAAATGAATTCAGCCTGTTGCTTGTATTAATTATTCAGTATCTTTACATCAATTCTGGGGTTATTGCAGAGATCTCTAGCATGTAGACAGGCACCTTAGGAGTTAGTTTTAACAAGCTGCCTACAGAGATATCTTTGTTTTTTCACTCTTTCTATTCTCAACCACTTCTGCTCAACTTTTTTTTTTTTCCAGCCGTCATTGGCCCATGTCTCCTTTGCAGATTATTTTCAAGAGTAGCGAGGGGGCCCAACCTTGGAATCAAACTGGAGTTTTTTTTCTATTACTTTTTATTAGAAACACATGTGCACTGTGTAGTTGGAACTCCTCTACGCAGAAAATCACTTAACTGTCTTCAGCACACAACGGCCTTTCCCAGTTCATATTTTTGCGTGGAAACTTAAATTGGGGAAAAGTTGGTGTCTAGAAGACGAAAACGTTCCATGACCTCATGTTTGACTTGGTGTTTTTGCTTTCTTTTAAATAAGGCCCAATGTTCAATCAACCTCCTACGTGATTGATAGATTATATCTTCCCCCCCCTTTTCACCACAGACTTATTGCCAGTGCAGAGTGGGGAGAAATGGCAAATGTTAGACATGTATTAGACGTGGCCTGGGCGCGAGAGGAAATTTCAGTGGAAAGCTGGGGAAATTCACAAACCTCTGAAGTCAATTTGGCCCCTGAGATTCTATAAACAAGAGGCCTAGCAGGGAACCCTAAACTCTTGTGGTGAATGGCAACAACATCTGTGTCCTATATTCACTGCTGCACATAAGAGAAAGTCAGAGATTGCCCTGATATCTTGCTGTCTGATTGTATTTCAGACAATCCTGTAGGAAGATATAGGCATGTGTGTTTGTTTATGTGAGAAACCTCTACCTGTTTTGCCCGGTTCCCTTCTGCGTAGGGCTTTACTGAATGCTTTTGTAGCTATAGCGATGTGCATTGGCTGATTAATGACTGTGACATTGCTGCAGGTAGAGAGGCGGATGTAATTTGCAGCGTGAGGCTCAAGTCCAGCTCTGTCGTTAAGCACGTTCTTCCACTCCTCGGACACAAGGTTAATTGAACGTTACCGTTAAAAGCCACTGCTGGTTTTCAGGTGGCTCAGTTGCTGAGAACTGTTTATTTCCATGCTAAGGAGGGGAAGGGTCACAGACAATTAAGCCCCTTCAAAAAGTAAGGGGGTTACACATGAGCCTGTGCCTCCATCCACACCTTTGCATTCCAGCAGAGCAGTGAAGCAGCAGTTATTTCCGTCTGCTACACTGAGTGGACCAACAAGTTACAGGTTACACCCAGATGTTTTGTGTGAATTCTCACAAACTGCTAGTGAAATCACACCTTTTCCTCTTCCTCCTCTTTCTCTCTTTCTTGACAGTTGCTTGTTTTTTTCCTCCACTCCTCCCTCAGGCCTTTATTTACTTCGCAAGCCAGGGTGGGGTAACCTTTTACCTTTTGGTTGTGCTGGTTGTACACAGGCCTGTCGAAGCCCGGAGCACATCATAGCTAATATTTTCCCACTGTTACCCATGCATGTGTGAGCAAGCACAGTGAATAAGCACCAGCTCTAATCTGAAGTTTTATCAGACCCGAGGCCTCCCATCAGGGACCACATTCCCTCCAAGCACTTTCCTGACCTCTTCATTTGAAAGGCTGGTTGATGCACCATTTCCCATCCCTATTCACAATCAATGTGTTTTGTGTGATCTATAAGTGCACAGTATTTTCTGATTATTAAAGTATGTCTCTAACACACTTTGTGTTATTGCTGAAAAATTGCTGCACTGTCATAGACTTGCAGCATTCCAGCACACACTTGGCATTCACTCTTTCCAAGTATATGTCTTCAATAATAATGCTGCGTTCAACTTACCTTGGAAGTGAGAAGTTGGAACTCATGAATACGTCATTTTCAACCACCATGCGTTCGAGCTACCAATTGGGACAAAAACATGGAAGCCTCTATGTTTTCCTTTTGGTAGCTACAATCTGGCCAGCTAATTTTAGTGATGAGTGATGTATTCTCCTCAGAACAACGAACTGTATAGTCAATGCGGTAGACTCAGTAAGCTATTATATGTATGTTGATTGATGCAAAGCAAATACTAGCATATACAGCATAACTCATTTAAAATGGAAGAAGTGCTGCTTTGTTTACTGTTGATGCTGTGAGCAGCCACGTTGGTATGACGTCATGTGCTGAACTCTTTATGGAGTTGTGGAGACCTTCCTGACTTTCTAAGTAGGAATTCCATGTTGGGGGGGTGTTTTTTCTTTGGTTTTTCCATTCAGTAGTCAAACGTATCATAATGCGCATCATGGCAATCACAATAACATGAATAGACCTGTCTCATACATGACATTATAGTGGCATGATGGTGTGAGTTGTGGTGGTATTATGAGCATTTCATATTTAGTAGCATTTCTGGGAGTTAAATATATTTGTTTACATTTTGGGAAATAGAGCTGTCTTCTATAAGGTCATTAGAAAATATCTTGAGCAGGTGCAAGCAAAAAATATCTGGTGAGTGGGTGGGATTGGTCAGAATGTACAGGAATAAAAAATAAAAAAAAGTCCTGTTCATACCTCTAGTCTCTTATATTTGTCTCATCTTAAGGCCTTTTATTTTTATTATTATTATTATTATTATTATTATTATTATTATTATTATAATGTAAGCCGTATTGATTTGAAGTCACACTATAATGTTATAGCTGCCATTAAGAATCCAAAATAAGTGGAAAGAACAAGAACATCAATATGTGATATGTGAATATAAAGATTCGATAGCTAGAGATTAAGTTGAGGCCCACTGTAAAAATAGTTTAAAAATAGTGTAAGAACCAATTTTTCTTAATGCTAATGATAGTTCTTAATCTATTTTTGTTCTAATGACGAAGATTACTTCTCCTCCACAGTGTTCGAAGTGACTTGTTCATTATTGTCTTAAAAGCCATGCTAGCCATTCATGTGATTTTACACTATGAAGCGTGTCCTCATTGACACCAATTTGCAGTAGTCAAAGAAAACCTTTTAATTTGCATTAACATGCAATTGCATTTGACTTCTATTACACTCATCTAAGTTTCATAATAAGTTTTTTTTAATTTTTTTAGGAAGTTCTATTTATTGCAAAGTAAGTAGAAAGAACCTAAGTAACACTTAAAAATAAAAACATTTAGTCAACTGCAGACCTGTGGTTAGGAACCGAAACTTGCACCTGAAACACTTGCACCAGCACAACACACCCTTTCATGTCAGTGTCACTGTGCTGTGAAAATGGTTTATGCCCAAAATCCTATCTGGTTTCATGGTGGTCTCTTTTCTTTTATGGAGAGGGCAGTAGAGGGCTGACAAATTGTGTACAGAGAAGCACGGGCTACAGTCAGTAATTGTATACCTAAAAAGTGCACCTTTATGGTTGGGTATAACTGAGAAAATGGCCTATGACCTACTGCGTCCAAGGCCCTAACCAGGGTCAAAATTTTTCAGGGATGTAACCCACTTCATATTTAATATGCTGTAATGCTGGATGTGTACTACACTAATCTCGTTTGTGTTACATTTTTCTTCATTCCAAAAACTGCTCAGACTCAATACAGTTTAATTTGATTGAGTTTTGGTTTGCAGTTATCCGTCTCTGTGTATGTTTGTCCTGCTTTTCTTATTTGCTTCTCATGGATTGCTGAATAAAACATACATTAGAAATGCCACGCACCCAGACATCGGACACGGGGTACATCAAGTAACGCCGTTGCGATCAACTAACATTACTGTGAGTAGCGATCTAATTTGGCCAGCAAGGTTATGAGCCGTTTAGAAACTCACATTTTTATCATATGTTCTTGTTTTAACTGTAATATTTATATCATAGGTATGTAAAATGTTAGCCCATAATATACGAGCTGCATACAGTCTGGTTGTGTAGTGGTTATCGAGAGCTTGAGAGCTAAGCATAATGGGTAATTAAGTTTATAAGTAAACCTAAAGTATGCTCAATGCTTAGCTGCTCTGAGGTCAAGTTGAGGATGTGGTTGTCACTGCTGATTGAGTAGTTTTTCCACATAGTACTGTAGAGTGTATTCTTTCACCATGTTATCAGGACATCACTGTTTCCATATATTAAATTTGACAACCGGAATGTGGGAGGTTTTATTAAAAAATAAAAAATAAAAAATTCTGACACTACCAAGGGGGGACCTCTGTGCCCTCATAGCTAGTTACAGTCATGACTGCCTCATATTTATAAAAGTAAAATGGAAAAAATAACTATTAGTTTGGGAGTGGAAATTGTAAACTTGGGAGTGATGAGTTTCAAAAATGGGCAGTGTTCGAGCTTGTTTAACTGCTTTATAGAAGCGTTTCCAGAAACTAAGGGCTATTCTGGAGAGAACATAGTTATCCAAGCTACTTCTGTTTGTACATCTAGCCTGGTGTATTGCTGTGTGTTGTCATACTGAATGCTAGCACCAGACATATTTAGTGTAACTGTATTAATGCAGTGTCGGTAGGAATGAGAAATGAGGCCATGGTGCTGGACTTTGCTGTAGCTTTGAAGGTCTTGATTAATTGATGAAGCTGACACTTGCTCCTCCCTTGAAATTAGACTCTGGTTACTTGTTAGTACAATGTGCCATTTAAGCCTTCTGCTCCGGTGTGTGACATTTTATACTACACAATATGTTCTAGTATTGTTGCAAAGGCCGTCGAGATGATTCAAGCCTGAAGCCACTGCTAAATGGTCGAAGGCAGTGACATGCACATACGCACACCCGCACGCATGTGTATTTATAGACCCAGTCGTTCGGATGTGACAAATGGTGATGAACGCAGAACTCTTAGATCCTTCCAGCACTTAGTGTTACGTGACATAGCGAAGGTGACGCTTCCCCCGCATTATGAATAATGATTAACTGCAGGCAACCGCCAAGAAGGGCTTGGTGGGGGAAGATATAAATAGACTCTGTCTTTTGTTCGTTCGCTCTCGAACGTGCTAAAGAGGGGGCTGATTCTGGAGGAGGAAGCAATGAGGCATGAAGAATATGGCAGAAAGGGACCTTTTTCTCTGTGTTACTAACAAACCCACACGGAGACGCGTGTCGCCAATCATTTGCATACACACAAGCATGTTCAGATGTGCAGTAATGGTTGACCCTTTACATGCATTCAGACTGAGGTCCTGTCAACGGCATGTGAGAAGTGTGAGCAACAATGAAACGTGTTTAGTGACAGGAAAAGCCATGCAATAGCAAAGCATCCAGCTCATGTTTTACTTACAGCGAGATTGAAAGGCATCAGTTATCTCCTAAACTGATTATAAATGGAGCCATCTAAACTTCAGACAGCATGTAGTTTATTGCATTGGACATATTGAAAATAACACTGGGGTATATTATTGGATGATGGGCTTCTGTCATCTCAATGAATGTGGCTAATTTTTATTTATTTATTTATTTTTGTTCACTTAGAGATGGCTTTCTTAGAGCTTAAAAGGAGCTCGTAGTGTTTTAATGATGGGTTGATCTAGGAAATTAGATAAGCTTCTATTTTAATTGGAGCACGAACCAAGTCTTGCGTTTCTCAATATAAGCAACTCTAGAGTCAATCAATGGGCTTAGTTACTGGTAATGTGGTCGTAATTCTCACTACTCCCTTCGTCAAATTGACTGCAGCGCTAAGTCTTAATTAAAGCACTTCTTCATTTAAGATCAGAGCTTTGGAGTGCAATTTGTGGCTGCGCTCTGATCCAGTCGAATAATAATAAATGGGAAAAGGCCCTGCATCATGCGCCTAGGTGGGAAAATCAGAGTCATGACTAAAGCTCTGACAACACGCCGGATACTCAGTCTGTTGGCTGTGTACATTTCCATATCACTCAATTTAGTCCCAGAGATGCACTCATAGCCGGTGGGGAGATGAGCAGATTGGATTGTCATTCGTAAGTATGCACTGAGATGTTTGTTGATTAACATTACTGGCTCTAGGGAGCTGGCAGAGCTTGATTTGTGTCATCTCCCTCCCAATGATTTGAATTTAGATTGAATGAGACATATTGGCCCGAAATGTGGCCGCCTCGTGTCCCCAGGGTGCACATTCAGTCTTACACACATGCTCACATATATACATAAAAATTTCTTTAAAAAATTGGCTACCTTTTGTTTTTGACAGCAGCCGTCACGTGCTTGCTCCGGCCATAGCTTTAATGCCATTGGGTTTCTGAAATGCTTGGTCCTGTCCATGCTGCTGTAATGCTCCGTTATAAACGATGAGCAGCTTCGTAGCCTTGTTCTCAGTATTCATGACATACCACCTTGCTAAGCACTCAGGCCCCCAGTGGCTCTTATTACTGGAGTACTAATAAAGCTGTTGACTTGGTCTCAGGATGGCCTCCTGATATAGTACAGACTGTCCTTTCTAAATCCTATTATCAGTGTTGGATTTTTCCTCTTTCCACGCTCAGGACATGGTCCAGGAAATGAGTCATTTCCCTCCTGTTTGGTTATCCATAACACTGCGAAGCGTCTTGGATCTTTTTGGAATGTCATCCATCATAATGTCGGTACTTTTTCCCTCCATTAGCGTCATTATGTTGGTGGAAGAATGTACTTCGCTCATAGAACTTCACAGAAATCCCAGAATTCATTTTGCCACGGGAAAAGATCTCCAGGAGCAAGGCAGCATTTGCTTGACAACCATGAAGGACTCTGTGGCCTCTTTAGCTTCAGTGCATTCTCAACCTCTGTTATCATGTTTGCATGTCTCTGGGT
>CM042536.1:15511903-15551903 GCA_023630585.1 Cranoglanis bouderius | reverse complement strand
TACAAGGGGTTTTATAAATACAGAGGTGATGGCCGACACCAACCGACACTGTACCATGTATGATGTTTGACCTCAGGAGAGGCCTGAAAGCCAAGATTTTCTGCCTCGTCAGCTAAAACAACAGTCAGAACAAATGCAAATAAAATTCACCTGGCAGAAAAGCCAGTTCACTGAAGGGAACTTGGAAGCACATTTGCTTCCAAAAAAAATATGGAGGCACTGCTTATTAGTAAGTATCAGTCGCATTGAACTAGAAAGAATGACCCATTTCATCCATTGACAGGGGGGGGGGGCGGCTTTTTAGGAGTGTTGGCAATAAGGGTGGGCAATATGTCAAAAAAATATCGTACAATATTTCAGGACATTTCTACGATATATGATATGCATCATGATCTATAGGCTTCCTAACAAACTGGCAACAAAATAGTAGCATTCAAAAATGAATCAAAAATTTATTGGCATTTATTTAATATGCACAAAAACAACTTAAATCTGTAAAATAAATAAATAAATAAAGATTGTAAACAGCAGAAAACTTTATTAAATCTGCTTGCGAAGTATGTAATTACTATTACGTCTTTATAAAACTATCTTGTGATACCCTCGATATCTCTGAAAAGTGCATTGTGATATAATCTATCATGATATTGATGTTTATATCATCATATCGCACAGCCTGATTTCGGCCTGTTATTTACTTAGTACATTATTCATTTGCATAATCTTTCCTATAGTAGCTTGCTTATTCTTTAATAACCTTTTTGTATAATTCAGTGTTAACTTTTTCTATATTATTACTTGTGTAGGTTTTTCTTCTGTTATTTGACATTTCGACATTTCAATGCAGTCGCCACCCAAAATGTCGTAACTGTGACTAGGTGGGACATCATTATATGACAATGCTTTCAACACTTCTTTCGAAATGCTGATATGTACTGTATGCTTGCTTTAAAAACCTCACAGATTGGGTTATTATTCGCTGATGATTTGACCTTGAGCTAGTCCTTCATAAACATGTGCAGCACTTTTGGCAGCATTATGTAGATGTTTGTTTTTAAATCATTTTCTAATTCCAAAATGATTCTAGCTAGCTTTAGGCTGTATTATTGGATTAATAATGCACTATATACTGAGTTTGATGATGGTCTCTAAAAAGCCTGTTCAGAATAGAGAATGGTTGCATGTTGCACATTTTAAAATGGGATTTCATAGAGAATAGCGGTGGGTTCTGACTAAGTCCAGACAATGTTGTGAAATATTATGAAGCTTTAGTTTTTTTTTTTTTGTTTTTTTTTTTAAATCAACTATAGTTCCACTTTAAAGCTAAGTAACATTGCTCGTTGACTACCTTTAGTAGTGTTAGTCAGTTCATACAGGATTCCACGGCATTTTTATGTGATTGTTGTGGCCAAAAACGCTTGATTTTGCGGCGGCTTTTTCCAAAAATTGTGATGCAATTTGCGGATTGTTTTTGTGCTTCTTTTCTTGTGGGGAAACTACTTGAATTGGTGAAATTGCAATAGCACAAAATTGTTGTGCGCGGTCTTTCGCAGTGATGTTTGTTGGTAAATGAGAGAAATTTAATGTGGTGATTTTTTTTTTTTTTTTTGAAAATTTGCAAGCTCATGCAAATACTGCAGAGTCTACTTGATCTTGCATTCATTTCTGCGATCGCAAAATCCTGGAGGGACTGTTTAGTAGCCAAAGTAAATTCTGAAGGCATGTAGATGCTGAATTCAGAGTGTTACTAGCCCACTAGAGTTTTAAACTTTATTATATTTTCCCCACAACATTCCAACATCTGATTTTTTTTTTTTTCTTCTTCTTCTTTTTCTTCTTCTTTCCTTTCTGAATGCAGCAGCAGTAAACAAGCATGCTGACAGGATCTGGGTGCTCCTCCTGAGCATAAGCTGTCAAGTTAATTGCAAGTTTTACAGGAGTGTTGCTGCTGCCTGCCATTAACTTGTGAACTGATCCGTGGTGCCATTGTTTTGATTGGTATCATCCCAGGCAATTAGGGCTAAATTCCCTCTGCCAATTAGATTATTTAATATCCTACTGTTAACTTTTAATAATCACCCTGCATCTCTCTCTCCAACCTGCTTTATGGTCTGGACTTGCTGGTAAATTCATGCCTGGTTAGTTTGCGCCAATAAACTCAGTCGAAGTTGTATTTTTTTATTTTTTTACCTGTTCGTGTCTCATTTGTGCATGTATGCATGCTGTTGATTTTACATCTGAGTAGACATTTAAATTCTGAACTCTTACAAGTGATTCTAGGAATTGTCTAATGAGAACAGATGTTTGTTGTTTTGTTTTTTTTACCCCCCCCCCCCCCCCCCCCCCGTTCTGTGCTCATCATTATTAATGCCAGCATGTGCGTGATTAATTAACTCATTAGCCAGTTCAGTCTTCAGTCGACCTTTCCCTGCTCCGATCTGCGCAATTATGCACGGATGCCAATAAAGAAACAGATTTTGATATTCTCACTTTGTTCAGCTGGGTGACAAATTAAAGGAATTAAAGTCTCTGGAACAGTACTGGAGTGATGAACACTGTTCTTTAAAAAGAAATTCTCTCAGTTTGTGTTTTGATGATGGTGGTGGTGGTGGAGACCGCTGTCACTCCAAAATCTATCAGTGATGTTCAGGTGGAAATCTGCTGTCTGTGAAGGCCATTGTGTATGATTCATATCATTCATATTCATTAAAAAAAAAAAACCTCTGTGGATGGGGGCGAGGTCATCCTGGAAGAGACCACTCTTCCACAACCAAGATAGAAATGTTTCATCATAGGATAAAGATGAGTAACTTTGTATTGATTTATGGTAGCTATGTCTCCATCCAATTTTGCAAATTTAACTTATTCGTAAAACTGGAATATCGCATAAAACATTTGCGGATAAAGCGCCGTTTCCATCCAGTGAGTCGAAGAGAACAAACGCGTCACTTCCTGATAAACTGGCGCCAAATATCAAAAAGAAAATTGGAATTTGCTGCAGTAGGAGAAGCCACTGTGGGCCTTTTTTCGTATATAATAAATTACTTGCGTCTCAGAGCACGCAGACCAAACACAATAAACGCGATCATGTCATGTTGCCTTGCATCTCTGGGAACGCAGTCGTGCAAGACAGTTCTGGGAGGTAATTATACAGAACCACTTTGACGACAGAATTTAGCTAAGGCATTTTAGAATGACCAAAGCAGCATTTCAGATGTTGTGCAACGAGATCGGTCCGCTGGTTAGTCCAGTTATGCCGTCCTATCGCGTCCCATCACGCGACTTTTTTTTTGATGCGCATTGAGAAATTTAAATGTGTTTCCATTGTAATTTATGCGCATGTCTTCTTATTGGATGAAGAATTTATCCTACTCGGTTGATCGCATAAGTTTTAGAATTTATGCGCATCTTGGCGTTTCCATCCAGCATTTATTTATGCAATGTTCCAAAATGCGCATAAAAATAGGTGGATGGAAACATGTCTAATGATTCTTCTCTCTAACCCTATGTTCACACTAGCAAATGATAAGTAGCTTGTGTCAGTTACTGTTGTCGCTTAAGGGTGTGCACTTTCCAGCATGTTTTGTTTGTTTGTTTGTTTGTTTTTTTAAGTTCCAATGAGAAATGGTAGTAGCTATATATAGTTTCTAAATCTGAGTAGTTTTAAACACAAATTAAATAACAAACTAAAATTTGGTGGTTAGATTTGTTTGACATGTTCAGTGCTAGGATTTGTGTACTAGCTTTGTTCGCAGATTGTCAAAGCAAGCAAACTGTAATAGCTACAGACACTCACCAGAGGCAACAACAGTCTCCTTCCAGCCATCCATTTTCTGTACCGCTTATCCTATACAGGGTGGCAGGAAACCGTGGAGCCTATCCCAGGGAACTCGGGGCACGAGGCGGGGAACACCCAGCCCATTGCAGGGCACAATCTCACACACATTCACACACCCATTCACACACTACGGACAATTTGGAAATGCAACAACAATCCCTTCCTCTTTATTTTTCATTGTAATGTCGCTACACAAATTTAACGAGAGTTAGACTTATGACAAGATGAGATGAAACCATATTTGCGTGCCAATAAATGGGAACTGAAGTTGTGAGTGGGGAACTGAAGAAACGTTGGACCACATGCATTGTAGGATTGGTCTGAGGAATCATTCGAGACTGTTGGTTGGATTTGTCGCTTTATGGCGTCGTATTGATTCGCATAGAATTTATGTATATAACCAACAATACTTTGTCACTTGCTAGTGTAATTGTAAGAGAACAAGTGATCCCAAAATATGCCAGTAAAATGCCTTCCACGGTGTAACCAAACCAATGTTTCCCTTTAATTTGCCACCCGTCTGTATTTCTTCAAAGGATGCAATATGTGGCGGATTGTTTTATTAAGTCACCATTCGAGTGGTTATGTTGCTTTTCTTATAAGCATTCTAGGGATCTTTTGTTAAACTAATTGATGCGGTTAATGCAACTGTGCATTCTTGTGTAGCGTCCCAGCAGGAGGCCCAATATGGATCACAATACCAAGCGTATCAGTGTGCAGAGGAGGAGTTGTCTTACATGCTGCTTCTAGGCCTCCCATAGAGACTGCCTTGCCTGCACACTCCAAACCTAATTAAGGAGAAGGCAGTGTGCCTTACAGCATTCTCCATAATTCATAAAAATCAGCGAGCCTGCCATGACTCCTGTCGCACCTCAGTACCTGTGTTTGTCTAAGTGACAGGAGGAGGGGGCCAGGAATTAGACACACACCGGCGTGGTGCGGTTGGTAGAGGATCAGAGAGGGTGTGACTGAGACGGCTAGGGTTTGATAGGCGTGTTTGTTGGTGGAAAGCAGCTGTTCTGAGATCAGTGAAGGGCTGTCTCACGGGGCCGCTAGAAGCACTGCTGAGGAAGCAGGTCACCTCGTGACAAGCTGCACTAGAGAGAGAGAGAGAGAGAGAGAGATGTGGCGGCACAAACCCGGAACAGGTGTTACCGTGTTGTCTCCTTGTTTTGATGTATTGCCTGTGCTGTACTGAGACACTTCGCTACATACTCTGCCTCCCCACTAGAAGTCATATTTATTTGCTCGGGAGAGTCTGTGGTTTCACTGTATATTTATAATATGCGAGTGTATCTTTTAGCGCTGTTTTGTTGTGTGTTATGAAAAGGTCAGGAACAGCTTGGTCACACAGTTTTTTCAGTCTATTGACTTGTTCTTTACAACCTCTGTGGTGCTCTAAAAAGCGCAAGAGTTAGAAATGATCCATCTTCAACATCTAAAACGGGCTGGCCCATGACTTGCACATGTCATCTCAGCTTTATTTTTCATGCAGAAATTCCTTCAGCTGATAATATTTCAGTGATATGATACATCAGGGACGTGTTTAATTCTAAAGCAGCCACATGGCTAAAAAGCAGTGTGCTTGAGTAGACACATTTCTGAGGTCGAGTAAACACTCATTTAATTACCCAATTTGATTATTGAGTTCAACATCTTATATTTAAAAAAAAATGTGGCTGTTTGCGATCCGTTTTACAGTCGAACAGATCCTCCCTGAACCCTGGGGTATTTACTGCGTAAAGAGCAGTCAAGTAGTCTTTTTGAAAGTGTCTGGGAGTGTGCTGGAGTTTTGCCAGTGCAGAGTCAGTGTGTATTATTTTGAGCTGGGTGTAACTTCCTTATGCCAGTCATGGGTGCTGGTGTTAGGAGGCCCGGATTCCTGTGGTGGCCAGTTGTTTTGTACCTCTCTCTTAAGGAAAACTACAGGAGGTACAGACGAGACGTTTCTAATCATTAACACATTAACCTCTGGGGGTGTGGCAGTGGAATGAGTACGAGATTAAATCTATTGAGAATTGATGACAATTATTAAAATTAATAATTAGGATCCCCTGTTGGTAGTTAAAATGATTGTTGCAGTACACAGAGCTACAAAGTCGCACTAGGCGAACAGCAGCAGGGGATTTTTATAATACAGCGGTTGAAGCGTTGCCCTGAGGCTGCTGCCTGAGAGAGAAACGTGTACCGTTCAACCCAATGTCACACTCTTGACTAAAAGAGGGAAAGTGATGGGCTTTAGCGCTGTAATTAATCTCAGCTTTGATTTGTGGTACACAAACGCTGTCCCAGGCAACAGC
The DNA here is from genome assembly GCA_023630585.1 of Cranoglanis bouderius. Classification (NCBI taxonomy): domain Eukaryota; kingdom Metazoa; phylum Chordata; class Actinopteri; order Siluriformes; family Cranoglanididae; genus Cranoglanis; species Cranoglanis bouderius. Next base: position 15,545,765 of record CM042536.1, on the reverse strand, counting down.
TGAGGCCTTTACACGAAATCATTTTAATTGTGGAAGCCAGATCTCCCAACAGGGGTTTCAACATGCGGGTAATTTTCTTTTGTTTGTTTTTTGAAACGTAATTCAATCTTGAATCAGTCTGATTGCTAATTATTGGTCACATTTCTGCCTGGCTGTAGGGGACCCCTAAATAAATATTTCATCATTTACTTTTTCCTTAATTTCATTTTACATTTGGCATATCTGAACCTTTTGTAAGGATGTCTTTTAATAGGTACTGATGGTTCTCATGGTTATAACTGTGCGTGTATGTCTCTCATTGGGACTTATTTCTAAATAGAATTTATTCTTCCTGAAGTTATTTCCTTCAATACATTCAAGTGTGTGTGTGTGAGTGCATTTGTGTGTGTGTGTGTGTGTGTGTGTATGTATACCAGTTATTTTCATTTGCCGTTCCCAGTGATATTTATTGATGTACACAATAGGTTTATTATTTCCCAAAATATAAACAAGTTAGTAATTTAAACCATCATGACTCCAATCAGAATAAATAAATTTACTCAAGCTGAAGGCAGTAAATCACACACAGGCAACCTATACACTCACAGATTGATGAATGTCTTGTAGGTTTTATGTCAGACCATGTGCTCCAGCCCACATGGGGGGGAAAAACAAAACAAACCAAAAAAAAAGCAAATTATTTGTTGGGTCTCGTGTGATCCCAGTCTCAGTGTACACTTCTGCTTCACTGTTCCTATGTTTTAAATCTTTCACCTCAAAGGCTGTCAGTGCATCAGAGGATAAATAGTCAGCAAGACCTCATTCTCTTTCCCGTAAACGTACCAGGTCTTGTCTTAATCAATTCCTACATTTATCTTTCTGGGATTTCTGGAGACCCGCGTTCATACTTAACCCCTTTCTGATTGATTACCATTAAATTCCCAAGTAAAAGGGCTGTGTTAAAGGGGCCTGTTCATTTCACGCTGTTGGAAAGAACTTTGCAGAACCAGCACTATGGAAAAAATGTCAGTTGTTAGTTATGTTTAAGTTTTCACTAGACTTGACCACAGCTCTGTTAAAGTGAATAAAGATATTTGTGGTGAATGAGCGGTTCAGAGAGTAATGTATTCATTTCACTGAAAGAGAGCCAAGCTAAAGCAGAGTTACAGTGATACAGGCCTGCGCTTTCAGGCCCGTGTGTAAAAGCAATTAGTGTTGGGCGGCTCACAGGTTCACCAGTCCCAGGTGTCTGGGAGAATTTCTTTGCTCAAAGGCTGAAGAGGAGAGGAAAATTAGGAGACGAGAGGCATGGAGGAGCGGAATCTTCTCAGTGTTTGCAGAGCGCTGCCACTCAGCTGCTCTCGGGTTGCCAAAGTCAACAGGGTCTGGTTGTGGCGAGACAAATTTGCCAGCATTAGCTTAGAATGAAAAGCTCATTTATCCCAGATGACCTTCTCAACGTATTTCTTGGGCAGTGCTGTCAATGCATGGCTTCCCCTCATGCATCTCTCCCTCTGGTTTTTATGGACACTAAAACTTCTGGACTGGAACTCAAGGGTGGAGGAGGGCTAGTGAGAGAGGGATGGAGGGATTTGGGAAAGTGGGGAAATAGGAAAGGAGGGGAAAAACAGGATTTTGGTAAGAGAAGAGAGCAAGGGGGTGAGAAAGCAGGAATGATCTGCAGCTCAGGTGCCTTGGCTCGATAAATCAGTTAAAGCTCAGAGGGCGGTGGGATAATTGAATTGTTTTGGTACGGTTGTCCTGAAGTAAAATGTGCGTTAAATGTAAAGGCGCTCTCTCTCTCTCTCTCTCTCTCTCTCTCTCTCTCTCTCTCTCTCTCTCTCTCTCTCTCTTTCTCTCTCTCTCTCGCCATCTTTCCGCTTGTTCACTTTTTTAATGGGTGCGGTGGATGGGATGAAATCGGATCCAGTGTTTGGCTGAAGGGAAGCTTCTCTTGGCCCGTAACGCAGGGGCCTGTGGGAGCTATTACAGAGCAGAATTCACATTTTTGCGTTTTCATATGGCTTTAACTGAAGAGCCAGGTCCCCAGCTCTGACCCCGGTAACATTGTGCCGTGTCTGGGAAGGCGCAGCCTTTGCACAATCTGCCGCCGCGCTGGACCGCGAGGTGTTACGTTTGGCAACCAGAAAGAGCTTTTGAGAGACGTTTTTATGGGCGCAGGAATACATCTGCCACATCCCTCGATATGTCTATTATTCTATAGTGCCTTAATGGTCTGGAGAGGAATCATTTCCTGAGCACGGTTAACTACATGCTTGAAGAAACTCTAGCCAAAGTGGGGGGGATTGGGAAAACCTGATGGCCTAGTTCCCAGCTCTCTGGCAGCTCTCACACAGCTCTGTTACAGTACACTTACAGTTAGCCCACTCACAATGGCCTTGATTTATCACATTGATTAGATTTATGGCTGAGTGTACATCGGGGTGCAGAACGGTCTGCCTACCCTCTGATCCAGAGTGTGCTGTGTGAGATCACCTTGACCTCCGAGCTCTGCTATGACCTAATATCCCTGTTCCCAGGCCTAGAAGAAATTTGAAGCTTATGAAGCAAATATGCACCATAGTTTACCTTTAGGTGTAAGGTGCACTACAATTACGCCAAATGAACAGTGATTAGAAGAAAATATATTACAGGTATTAGAATTGTTTATATTTAAAGAAGAAGTAAAGAAGAATATTTATTAACATTTAATATATCTTAATCGGTTATCGGCAGGTACTGCCCAACTTACAGTATTTACCGGTATCTGTAAAATCCACAATCGGTCAACCTCTAATGACAGCGGACACAAACCTGTATAAGTATTTGATGACTAATGATTATTGTAACAATGCTTATTGTACTATATTGTCTTTATAAAGATCTGGTTTCATATAACAACCCAATTAAATGACAGTTTTGATCTGAAATAAAGTAGTCTTTAATGAATCTGATGTAACCTGCAACATGCAGAACATCTAAAACAAACTACCTCTAATTTAGGATTAGATAAAAATGTGTATGTACAGTACTGTGCAAAAGGTTTAGGCACCCCTTTTTTTTTCTTTTTTTTTTTTAGTACAAATTTTGTTATACATTTTTTTTATTTTATAACGTCTACATTATTATCAAGTCAGTAAAAAAAATATATATATATATTAGATTCCCAAACATTAGTTTTCTAGCACAAAATTAAATGTTACAGGAAAATGTTTGTATGTCATTAAAGAAAGCAGCATATTACGTAAGAGACACTTTTCAGACAAAAAAACACAATGAAGGCTGCTGGGTTTTGCTGCAAAAATAAGAAGCGAGTGCGAAAGTCAAAGTCTCCAGAAGAACTGTGGCTGGTTCTGCAAGATGCTCAGTAAAACTTACCAGCTCATTTCCTTATAAAACTGCACAAATTGTACCGGAGATTTTATTTTAATTTTAATTTTTTTGTCACACAAATATTGACTTTGTTTCATTTACTACTGTTTACTGCTCTTTACGGTATTTTTTTTCAAATGTAGAAACATTTAATTTAATTATTTTTGAAGGCATCTTTGCTCTACAGCATTTCTTTGCATGTGCCTAAAACTTTTGCACAGCACTGTATGACTCTGTCATTAGTGTCATGACATTGTCTTAAGTCATAATAAAGCATTAATAAACTGACTTTAATTATAGGCTAGAAAAAATACATTTAAGTGTGTAACAGATTGAAGGCTTTAACGGTGAAAGTCATTAGATTGTAACAGCAGTGTTATATAGCAGCTTTCCCTGTCGATGTTTTCACCATGTGCCATGTTCAGGAGACAGAGCATCTTCAGTAAATGCTCAGCTTTTGTTTGGTTCTTCCAATTAACTTTTCACTCGTCAACCCATTATCATTATGTGTCTCTGACATACCAGAAGTACATTTGCCTACAAAGTCAATTTATTTTTTTTTTTCTTGTTTTTTTTTTCCCAGCCTCAGAAGTGTGATAATACAGCCTTATGTCAGCCTTATCTCCTGCCTCAGGTGCTCTGTCACCATGGCATTAAATTTATCAGAATCAGCCTTTGTGTTATCACACCTATTGGAATAAGCCTTTATAAATGTTTATGTAGGTTTATTAGTTGTCATGAAGGGATTCTGTAAGTGTCGGGTAGCTGTGGAATTTTGTCTTTCATATACTAACAGCTTTGCTTTGGGTATTGTGCCACATTTCTTGTACTGAATACTACTGTGACATTTTACATTTACATAACCATGTGATTTCTTTATTAGCTGAAATGATATGATTGTGTTTACAGATTGAGATCTGTTTGTTGTGTTTTGTTACATGAGTGAAACTGAATTGCAACCTGAGTCAAAGCAAACAGTGTGTTCAGGTCTGCAAAACTAGTTTATTGTTTAGGGAGTTTAGTGCAGAGGTCAGATTACTCTCTGTGTGTGTGTGTGTGTGTGCATGTGCGTGTGTGTGTGTGTGTGTGTGTGTGTGTGTGTGTGTGTGTGTGTGTGTGTGTTTGGTCACACTGGGAAAACCAAACTGTCTTTACAATGATTTTAAGATCAGTAAGCATTTGCCGTGTATTACAACATTTACAACATATACAGGGCAGTATATACGCCGTTATGATACGAAAACACAATGCATACAAGTAAATTCAGCTGTCAGTTTATTAGGTACATCTAAGCCCTTGTGTGTCTATACACAGCTTGTCTGCCCCCTTCTATGCCTTCCATCAGAGACCACCATCCACCATTCTGTGTGTGATATAGTCCTCACATTTATAAGGGATGTCACCCAAAGTTTTTGGCCAAAAATGTTCAAAAACCAGACTTTTCCCCCCAAATATTTTCACTGTCATCCCTAATAAATTGCTGTACACGGAACATTTAAAAAAATAAAAAAACAAAAAAACAACTTTTTTTTACTGTGTACTTTTCTGCTTTCCTGTATGTAAGCCTTTTTAGTGTCTACACCTTGACGAAAACAGACAGCTTTTTCCCCTCTCAAGAGCCTGGCGTTTACACCAAAACCCCATATATATATATATATACACACACTTGTACACCATACAGTGTTTTATTGTAGCAAGGGAGCTAGGAACTGAGTGTCCTCTCGCACTTCTCTATTCTCAGCCACATTCAAAAGAAATGACTTGCGGAACGGGTTATGAAACCTGTATATAATCACCTTTCCATCTTAAAAAGAAGAGTCTATGGGCAAAACTTATCGCCACGAGCAGTCGCGAAACTCCCAAGGCTGCCTTAAGCAGCACCATGTTGAAAGAGGTGTAGTCAGCCTTGACCATCTCCTCCTCCAAGCTCATTTTCTCAGATATGAAATCATTTCTTTCTTTCTGTACAAGCAACTAGCAGTACCTGAGATGTTACGTGGAGCATCTGAAAGCAATTTCAGAGCAGGGGGGAAAAAGAGGTAATTTCTGGGCCACAATGGTCCATTAAAAATTGCACTTGCACTTTGGGTATTGAACTCAAATCAGATGAGAGCTTGTTAATGGCTAGACTGTAATTACATGATTTTTATTGTCTGCTTTTGGAAAGACTGCACCAGTCACTAATGTAGGGTCACGTTCAATGACCCTGATAGAGCCTAGTGAAAGAGGAAGGGGGGGAAAAAAGTCTTTATTCTCAGGATTAAGTGAAGTTATTATATTAGCAAATGTGTGTTTTAATGGATCATCCCTCACCATGGATATATGTGACGTTCAGTTGTGTTGAATCGGTTGGGCCTATTTGCGTAGAAATCAGATTGTAGGTTAAAAACTCAATTCTGGACTCTATTTGCGTTTTATTGATTTCCGATCAAAAGTCTCCGTCTTTCATACTGTTTCAGTATTATTGTGAAAGTCAAACAGTAAATATAGATCGGAAGCTCTCAAGCATACCATTATATGATTACTGCTTTTGAGAGAAGGCTGAGAAAGCTTGTCTGTACAGGGTGGTTTGCTGTTTATTCTCTCTGTCTTTTCCCATCAGCCCCCCCCATTCTCTTTTATTACTAGTTGTAGCGAAAACCTTCTAATGAACATTTGTGGGTGTTGAAAGCTATAGTACGATTTTTAACAGTAACGGCTTTTAACAGTGTTTCCCCCAAGATGATGCGCATATGTGTACAAGTGTGCATGTGCCTGTATGTTTGTGTGTATGTGGGTATGTGTGTATGAATATTAACACTCTTGGCTGGAATAAGTGTTGATACTGCCTTATGTCTGAATACATGTTCTCTGAAAATGTATTGCAAATTCTTAGGCTTTTTTTTTTTTATTTTATTTTATTTTTTTTAGGTAATGTATGGAATAAAAAGAAAATACTGGCATCGCCAGACAGCAGAGACTTTCTTGGCTTTCTTTCAAAGTGATTGAGCAGATGATGTGTCTAGTACCTGCTATTTGCAAAACCAGAAATTGTTTGTTTGCGATGCTTATTCGTGGTAAAATATAGTAATTGAATTTGTAGCAGCACCACTGCCCGTAACTGACGTAGTTGGCCTCTATTTCAGCCGAGCACGGTGCGTTCTCCATTTATCATCGAAAATGGCACGCTCAGAGCCTGAATCTCTGTCTCATCACTCTCTCTCCATCTTAACAACAGCCAGAAAGAGAAAAGACTCCCTCCTCAACAGAAACACTGACTGCACACACTGTGTGTACTTTAAGGCACCAGTTCAGACAGTGTGCTTTATGGTTTGGTAATGGCACCCTTATTTTTCACAGTGCAGCACAGCTGTATCTATCAGCCCAGTGTGTATGAAGATGAATGAGAGCTCTGGTGCTTTGGCGTAAGGAATCCTCCGTCGTAAATCGGACTCGCCGGGCTCGCTCATGTCTCAGACAGTCGTCTCAGCCTTCAGATATGAGCCTTAGTGCTCTCTGTTAAACCCCTACAGATGTTTGTAGAGCCAGAGGGGGTTCGATGGACAGGGTGTAAGTGTTCCTTACAAGAGAGCCTTGTAATCGTATACACACAGCTGCCAGTTGTCCATTGTTGCCACTTATTCCAGGGTGTACACTTTACACCCACACACACTTTAAGCGATTTTCCACTGCAATATGGCACCTTATGGTCGCTAATCCGAATCCAGAACCCCTGCTCAAGTACATGTGCCCGTTTCCCACTGTATAGCAGTACCTGTGAATGACAGTGACCTAATTCCTCACATGTCACCAGTGTTAACTGATAAACAGTAAAAGTAGCAACTATAGCAGAGCCTCAAGGTCCTAGTTTCCTTTTACACAGCATTTGATGTTATGTGGATGCAACCAACCATGCAACTTTCCATGGGGATGTTCATTGGCAATGTTATCAGGCACTGCTGAAGATTGCTGTGCTAAACAGTCTGGCAGAAGTAACGAAACGTAACATACAAATTTGGCACACTATTTAGTGCACCAGTATGTGGCCCTAGTGTTTTGTCCGACTTGAGCATCGACTTGTGGCGATTCTATGGCGATTGCTTTTGACCAATTTATGGTCTGCACTATTTATCTCTACCTGTCCCTGTTTGGCACTCTTGGTACCTTTGCAATGGGTACCCTAGTTCAGCACCAATACTTAGGGCATTATCACACTTGGCCTGAATAATTGAGTCTGCACTTAGTACCTATTCTGGGCCTGTTTGGGAGAGGGGCTCATAATCGCAGGCTTGCGTTCACATACAAGAAACTCCTCCGCTAACCTTAACGTTTTCCCCACAATAATGAAACATGAACCAATGCTCCTGGTCTCAAAAACAGCTTTTATGCTTCACCAGATGTACCGAACTCTCGAGGCAAATGGTCCAGGGTCCAGGGAAGAGAAAAAAAGTATGAAAATGACCTTGGTGACACCAAAATGTGGGCTCATGGATTTGTTACTACACCATACCACACCGTCCGCTTTGGTGTCACGTGTTGTCAGCTTGTCTTAAAAACATCTCCTTCAGTGGCTACAGCTACAGTCAGTCAGACTCCAAACATTAAGACTTAATTCTGTACCATTATGCATTATTGTAATTGGAGAGCTCTTCTTGTGCTTGTCATACTGTCTGAAATAACGTAGTCTTTAAATATCCAGTCTTGTTATTGCCGGTTTCCCTGAAGCACTTTAACATTATTGGTGTTACTTTGCATTCTTTAACAGCTGTAGGCCTTTTTTTATTTACCTCCAGCTTCAGGAAAATTAAAAAATGTCTATATGTAGGGTATTAAAAAGCTGAAAGCTTCCACCCTTTTTATGTTTGTAAAACATGGCCAGGATTCGCACTGATGCAAGGGACATATACAGCATTTAGATTTATTTAATTATTTATTGAAAAGGGGAGGACAATCGTAATGTTTTTTTTTTTTGTTGTTGTTGTTGGGTTTTTTTTTTTTTTCCCCCTTTGGACAAATTTGTTGTCTTCAGCCCCCTCCCTGACACACACATTCCTGTCAGACTGTGAGTGGTGTAAAACAGGATTTGGTTGCTTTGGTAGCACTTTGAGGTCAGAGGTCACTCAGCAGTAGTGTGGAAATAGTGCTGGGGGTCAACTCCTGCCTGCTGGCTCAGAAAAAAAACCTCTTTCATTCACCAAAGAGGATGGGGAGCAATTTAAGTCCATAAAAAAAAAAAAACCCACAAAGAACCAGCAGCAGAGCAATGAACAGCTTCAGACAGAGAGTTTATTAACGTGTTGTGATTGATTGTGCTTCTGGATAAGTTTAGAAAGCTCGGGAAAGACAAACATTGGCTCTGTTACCCCGTCTAGTGTTTGACCCGTCAATACAGCTGTAGAAAAAAAAAGACCTTTTCAAAATATTTGTTTGCTCCTAGTTTTAGCGATGAGTATAGATTTGTACCGGTTTGATCTAACTCTGTTCTGCCTGCTGCCTTTTCTCATTTACCCCTTCTCACATTCTGTCACTGCCACTTACACTCGCACCTTGTTTGATTATTTTCATTTCTCACCTTCTGTCACACCTTACTCTCTCCTCCCCTCTTTCTCACACTCGTTCTCTCACTGTTTGCTTTCTCTTTCTTTCTCTCCCCCCCCCATGTGTACTCTGTTTCAGGCTGCCAGTGATCCTTTCCCTATGGGTGTTTGACATGTACTGAAGATCAAAGCGGAATGTCAATTCCTTGGTCCGGGACGAAACCAATTCACCTACAACTCTGCTTTGACTAAGAGCGGCCTCTCTCTCTCTCTCTCTCTCTCTCTCTCTCTCTCTCTCTCTCTCTCTCTCTCTCTCTTCTCTTTCTCTTTCTCTCTCTCTCTCTCTTTCTTTCTTTCTTTCTTTACCAAGATGAGGGGAAGCACAGCTGTGCTCCCCCCCTATTCGGGTCACATAACCCCACCACACACACACACACACACACTCACACACACACACACACACACACACACTGATTACACCCCCTCCCGTCATCTCCCCGCAGACAGGATTAGTTTGGCCGTGCCGGACCAGGGAGCGCCAAGCACCCTTTTACAACTTGATAAACTCCGGCCATAAATTGGATGCCGGGTTTCACAGCCACTGCCTCACGTGTTAACAAGGGATTGAGAGACCATCCAGACAGTCTGATTCAGTCCATGCTTATGGGGTGGGAAGTGCTGGTGGCCCTCATAGGATGGCCAGCTGATGGGCAGAAAGAGAGCGCCGACATTGTATCCTAACCTCAGCAACACAGCCTCTCGTGTATAATTCGACAGGCCTCCCCAGTGCTGAACAACAGTTCTCTGTACTGTGTGTTTAACAGTAAAAGCAAGTTTAAAGGCAGATAAACTCTACCTAGCCTTGATGTGGCCTCGTCCGAGAGGTTACACTGGGGGCGGGGGGGGGGAGTCTACCAGAGCCTTGATGCATTGAGCTGATGTCACGGCAGATAGCGCCAGGCACTTTGCTCTGTCTGTGTGTGAAAGGAAGAAGCAGAGACGCCGGATGGTGTCATTTAGTCCGCGCTACTGCTGTTCAGGACAGACTAGTGGCTGTAATCGGACCTCATCCCCTCCTCCTCTTGTCCCTGTTTGAAACGCGATACTGTGTTCTCACCAGAGGCCGTGAGGGGGAAGTGGCATTCTCGGCTAAAGGCCTTGCACTTCCTGCGCAGGGGAAAGTGTCCGCACAGTCTCGCCTCTCAGCACGCCTGTGTTTGTGTGTGTCCTCTGCTGGCAGGATTCGATTGCTCCTGACCTCCTAGTGTCACACGGTAGCCTTATGGGGCGAAACACATTCTCGTCTGCTTGGTCCCTCTCCCCTTTGCTGCCTACACTCAGAGAAAATTAGATGGTGCTGAAATGGATAGGATTACAGTGAAGCGTGGCAGTGTGTTATTTAGTTCCCCGTGCCGTAGACGAAATGGGAAGGTGTGTGACGAGAAGAGTGCATGTTGGGGCAGTGTGATGAAGACGCTTGAGATACCTTGCCCGCTTCCTCTAGGGGAAGGAAGTGAGGAGGCAGTGTTTGGATAGATCCCAGGGAAGAGAAGGGAGAAGGTCAGCAGCAGGCATGGGGGGCTGAAAAGGGCAGAATGGACAACAGACACCCAGTGTAGATGGCACCTGAGTGTAAAAAGACCAGATAAGAGAAATCGAGCAGATGTTTTGCTCTGTAGGGTGGGTTGAAAACTGAAAGCAGTCCAAAGCGTGATGTCTCGTTGGGAAGCCGAGACTTGAGCCCTACAGTGATGAGTGATTTAATACAATCAGGCAGTGCTCGTCACTGTCCCCCCCTCAGTGACAGTTCTCTCTCTCCCTCTCCATATCTCCCTCTTCATATCTCCCTCCCTCCTGAGCTTTGGTGCCAGGCTGGCAGCTTCTGATGGGCAGACGGCGAGTTGTCTTCATTATAATGCCTTTATTTATTCATGTGTCTGTGGCCAGTGACAGCCGAGTCTATGCTAGTCTGTACTTTCTGCCTGCGTCCTCAGAGATGAGTCACATTCATCACCCACTCTCTCTGTCTTTCTCCCACTCGCTGTCTGTATTGTCCTCTAGTCAAGTGCTACTTTTGCTTAGCTTAAAAAAAAAATGCTCTGAAAAATACAGAAGACTCATCAGTCAAATCTGATGGTTTGTGTCAGCACTGTGAGGACAGAGTGAAAAACATCAGTTTTCTGCACTGAAATTGTTCAGCTCGTACTGCTGATAGGCAGCTTAGCTCATACAAACGGAAGAGTGCCAGATTGCTCACGGCCACTTTCATGCGGCAGCCACTGGCCTGCTACTTTTGCTCTATAAATAGCAGGCTGCAGTTTTGCGAGGTTGATAAGCCTGTAATTGGAGATTTTGCAATCAGGATGCGGAGGGGCTTTTAATACGGAATCGTGGCCCAAGAGCTTTTCAGGTCAAAGAACGTTCACAATCACTTTTTTAAGACGGTGTTCACAAAGCTAAATGCAATTATATTATAATGGTGTGAACAGCAAATTACACTAATCTCACCATTACTCACCAGACTGCTGAAGCACTCTTATCATGTATTGTGCTCTAACCACCTTATTTGTAGCACTTGAAGCATGTCTGTGATGTGATTTTTGTTGTTGTTGTTGAGATTGTGGTTATAGGGTTATGACAGGTCTTATCCTGAGCAGAAACAGTGCCCTTTTTAGCAGTATTGGTGAAGCGAAATTTAGATTTTTGTTGCACCAAAGACATTGAGCATGTTTTAAAATGACTCATCAGTAAATGGTGCATAACCAGTGTGGCTTGACCGATTCGGACATTGTGAATCGGTAGTCCTCTTACCCCGTGCCGGGGTCCTACAGTCCATTGCTGCAACAGTATAGAGGATTAAAGGCAGTTGCTTTATAGGTAATCCAAATCTAGAATTCTCTGAACCTATGTCCTTTTCCCATCACAACAAATGTGAAGGTTACGGTAGTTTTCTGGAGGTTGTGGAGTGGTGACGTCTTTTCCTACATGATGCTTATACTTGGTTAGTACTCTTAGTATCCTGGCAATAAGGACAGCAACACTTGGTTAACATCACTCAGCAGTTGACCTGGCAAAATATGCGATTACGCTTTTTATTTATTTATTTGTTTGTTTGTTTTATTACCGTACCAATGTAATGAAACAAACACTTTTATTCGAGAGAAGGTAGCCGATAGCTTCTGTGACTCCAGTTGGTTTCTATGCAGTAACCCAATTACACACAACTTTTAACATCTCAATCATACATGCTGGACAATGTCGGCATGCCTCTGAAATACATGTCAGTAGGTGGATTGGCTACATTCAGTTGCCCCTGGGTGTGAATACACTCAGTGACCGGGTGTATCCCTGCCTCGCACCCGGTGTTCCTGGTATAGGCTTCGGATCCACTGCGATCCTGATCTGAATAAAGCAGTCACAGAAAAAGAATGAATAAATTAAATTATTGACTGCCTAACTATGGCCCAATTATCCCCTGATTCTCCTTTTCTCAAATAAACTGCATGATGCTTTCTGTCTACTCGTGCCAACATGGCATAATTGGGCATGTATGAGTATTCAAGTAATTTAATTAAAAGTAAGCAGTATCTCATTACCCAAGTTATGTACTGCCAAAAACTGCTTAACAAGATGCCACCCACAGAACTTTGGTGTGTCGACATTTCAAGAAATATTTTGCACCAGACACCCCCCACCCACCACCCCCTCCCATCCACTTCTGAAAGAAACACTCCAGTGGTTTCTCACCTCTCAAGCAAACTGTGTGGGAGTGTATGTTCTCTCTGCCTCTCTGCATGCAGCCGCATTTGGCTAGACCACTGCTCGATGTTCATGGCCAGGGGGGAGCAACACAGCAGGAGCTGCCCGCTGCCTAATTTCCACTCTTCATGCTCCTTCGTAATGAAGCACCCCTTACACCCGTTTGCTGCTGCTGCTGGGTAATTGGGATGAGACTGAGTGTATGTGTGCCCTCACCCAGGGTGGCTCGACCTCCTGACGACCCTTCGGAATGCTTTTTTTTGTCTTAATGGAAGTATCATCTTTTATTTAGATCTTCATTTGAAAGTAATTGTCAGCAGGAGGGGTTTGGTAAAGGAGATGGAGATTAATAGACTGGCGGCTCTGCTGTAGATGACCTCATTTGAATGACTGTAACTGTATGTATAAGTGTGTGGGTTTTTTTTTTTTTTTGACTGACTGACTGACTGATTTGAATCTATGTATCCGACAGTCTCACCAGCTTATGAGAACACTGTCATCTCTGTTTTGTGTTCTCTGAAGGTGTGATTGGATGGAGGTTCAGTTAGCTAGACTGGAGTAAGCATGGAGCATGCAGGATGATTTTCTTTAGGATTACTGGCACCTAAGTTGTAGTGGGGTGGACAGTTGGGTTTTTTTTTGTTTTTTTTTGGCAGAGGTCACCAACTGATGGGCCGCCGTCTGGATGTGTACCCAGAAAAGTATTTCAGTGGGTTCGAACTGTGCACTTGAAAAACACTGCAGCTTGTTAAAACGAAGTTGACATAATGAAGCGAAAACCGAATGTTTAAAGTCAGTTGGACAAAGGAGTGTGCATTCATTCTTCATTTCAAGTTCAAAACAGACTTCTGACAGACATCTGTCCATTGCACTAGTCATTAGTGGTAACATGAAACGACATATCAACTTGACAGGTCTTCTTTATAGATGTGAACTAAACACTAATAGCTAAGCATTAAAGGTTGCTGTTGTCATCATGCAGTCATTTTAATGTTTTTCTCACCCAGACTTTTGTAAACATGGCCTTCACAGATCTCAATTGCATACCCCTGCTGTAAGGCATGAGAATAAGAAACAGGACAAAATTGAAACGAATCTCAAGTGAACATTGAGGCGTGTGCAGTTTACATCGCACGCATTTAAAATTCATCGTCTTGTAGGTAAAAGAGTCATACTGGAAGTGTTTGGTGGCTGCACTTCCAGTGACAGCAGTGAACAATTGGGGTGACCTTGGGGCATGAGAACTACTGCAGGGATGTTCGTTATGTGTCAAGTCGAGCTGTGCGTTTGTTTTCGAAATGAAAAAATTGACTGCAGGCAGTTGCAAATACTGTATGCTCTTGTGGATGTTACATCTTTGGTATTATGAAGGTAGAAAACAACCCTGGAAAACCAGTGAAGCAAAGGTTTGAACCATTGCTTGCTACATTATTTGTCATGTTTTATAACCTGCAAATATGGCACTGGTTCCAATTCTTGTTTTGCTGTATTTATTTGCGCAATGACTAAACCCTGTCGTGGTGATTAGAGGTGTAGGTTTCTCCCACTGAATACGGTTATCTAGTGTGAATGATGAGTTTCTCATGTACGCAGGTCATCCGTGCCAGCAGGAGTGTCTCATTCACAAGGGGCCCCATCAACAACCATCGCAAGGTTGCAGTTAAACAAGCAAGCGTAGCATTGTGTACGGCAATAAATCATCTGCACGTAAAGCCCAGAGCACTAAAACCGTAGAAAGTCTGGTATACTATCTCTATAAAAATGGCTCTTTCAGTTTGTGTCTGTTTAGGCAGTTCTACATTTAATATAGTTTTGCACAGGAATGTGCTTCTGACTCCTACACAGCTGTCAACTCCTTCATTTTCCTTTGTGTACCTGCTCTCTGTCAGTCATAATATCTTTCTCTGAAGCAGCCCTGTCTTTATTTCCCTTTTTCTTTTTTTTTTTTTTAAAGCACATGCCCACTCACACAGCCTTTCCTCGAAGAACACCTGTCATTTCAATAAGCAAGCTTGTTTCCAAAGATGGCATGAGCCTTAAATACACCAGGTCTCTTGGGATAAAATCAAAATTACTAAGATAGCAATGACTCACATTCAGTCATGTTCTGTCCTAAGGAGCTTTTTAAGGTCTTTTTAAAAGCAGCTCTTTTTTTTCATTCTTTTTTCCTCCTCAGGCTACTATTATTTCCTGTTTGTGACGCTTATTCACCCTCTTGTAGGTATAGTCCTTTAGTGGTAATCTCTCTAGTTCAGTGCCATTGATTTTCCAGGAATTGTTCCCCTCAGCATAGAAAACTTTCCAGATGAGTGAAGTGCTATTTCTAGCCCAAACATCATTCCAGCCCTGCCTCATCAAAATCTTTTCATATTCAGAAAGTGAGAGAATTCGGACATCTGGGTTTGCGTTGCTCAATATTTACAATGCCGTCTGTTTTTGTTGTCTTGATTTGTGTGGGGTTTTGTTTTGTTTAGTGGATGATCCAGGAGCCCCACAAAGTGGCCACATTCTTCGGCTGCATCGGCAAGGACGAGTTTGGAAAGATCCTGAAGCAGAAGGCAGAAGAGTGCCATGTGGATGCCCATTACTACGAGCAGAGCGAGGAACCGACAGGGACCTGCGCCGCCTGCATCACTGGAGACAACAGGTCAGTTACCCTCTTTCCTCAGGAGAAAGCCTTTATCGCTTCCTCAGGATAACACGCACTCATGTACACACACACACTCACTCACATGCCTCACTGAACACTAGAACTCACTGTTCTCTCACTGGCTGTTCTACTCCTTTCCTGCAGAGCTCCTTATTTATTTATCTAGCGGGGTTAGATCAGCACCAAGCTATTTTGATTGACTGCTAGACTTGGCACTGAAGGGTGCCAGATTCCATGACTGGCCTGATGCATGAGGCAGGCAGAACACATTACGTGCCACCTAAGCATTTGATATTGGCAGGTTGTTTCCAACTTTTAAAGGCTATAAAATTGGATAAACATTTACAGCCAACTGTGGCATCTCCCTCAGGCTTCTATTCCCAGGAGAAGTGCAGATATGATCAACTCGATGATAAACAAGCGCTCAAGACTGATGCTGCCATTAATTCTTTCCTTACTATGAGAGAACAAGGACCAAATAAAGCAGATAATAAATGGATACCTTTTCAGAGACACCAGTGTCACTGACATAAGATAAATAATACATGCTCCCTCACTAGCTTGAGATGATTTATCATCTGCTGCCAGAAGCTGTGTTTTTACTCCATGTTAATGCGAACTCGAAAGGAAAGTTGCCGGCTATGGAAAAAAACATCAAATCAAACGTGTCCTGAAAGGGATATTGGGCTACGTGTAATTAATTAATTTCCAACATGCATAGCATGGTCATGTTTCTCTCAGGAAGAATGTCCGATGGTGTTCTATTGGTCATATAGTGCAATTCTATAATGCCATTGTTTTACCCTAAGTAGTAAGTGTAATTAGAGAGTAGGATTCTTCCCAACTGTGTGAATTATTCCTGTGTGAAGATGGGTTAAAGATAGAGGACGATTGAAGAAAAGTATAATCAAGCTTGATATCAGCAACAAGCAGTCCCTCGAGGATTTTGTGAGTTTGAGATCGCAGAAATTAACACAAAATCAATCAAACTCCGCAATGTTCGGAGGAGCTTGCAATTTTTTCAAAATTTCCGCCAATTTTTCCTCAGATTTGGGCCACGACACATCACGTGATGTCATCACAATGCCCATTAAGCCAAAGCCCTTTTGGATTCACGTACATCGAACATGAGTACAGCTATAAGGTCTCATTTACCAACAAACATCACTGTGAAAGACTTTTGTGCAATTGCGATTTCGCCAATTCAAGTAGTTTTCCGCAAAAAAAAAACAAAAAAAAACTTGCAAACATTTGCATCGCAAATTTTGAAAAAAGCCGCCGCAAAGTCAAGCATTTTTGGCAACAGTCACAAAAAAACTGGTTGAACTGTACAAGAAGACATTACTGTGCCAAAATAAAGTGAATCTGAAGGTTAAAGTTTGTCATAATTATAGTCTTGTATTTTCCTTCGAATTTTTTTGGCTTTTTGCAATAAGAACACATGTAGTAATGTAAAGTCTGTCTGTGGCTGTATGAAATTATATCATTTATATTTGAATATAAAATATTTAAAATGATTGTGAGTTGAATTCACCATTTAAAGAAACACTTTTCTGTCCACAATCTTCAGAATCTAGAAGGTTGCAATTTAATTGGCCATCCAAATTCCTCTGTATGCACACATTCATGTGCCGGTTTCCCCAGTGAACTTTTTGCAGGTAGAGTTACTGGTTCGGGAACAAGTTCTTGGCACGGCATCTTTAAAAGTTAAGAGTTTGTTTGTTTGTTTTCAAATAAACATGATACTCTCACAAGTTTGCCAACAGGCTCTGGGCGAAGTCTGAGTTAGAGTTCTGGCTTTCCAGACTAGACCTAGCCTAAATGCATAGGTTTATCTTTTCAACACGTTTTAGTACCATTGCCTTTTTATTTATTTATTTATTTTTTAGATAAAACATTTACTACTGTACCACATCACTACTGTAGAATCTTTCCTATCAGGAAAGTTGTGACATGCCTTAAAATCGATTATTTTTATTATCTACAGACACCATGAATGTAGTCACAAGATGAAACCAAAGACAAACTGAAACAGACATGAGCTCTTAGCCCATACTTCCTGTGGTTAAAGTGTTTGAGACACATGCAACCAGGAAATGTAACTAATTTAAATGTAATTGGATGTTTGGATAGAAGGCTCAGCTGTTACCTAATAAGTAAACTACTTGTACTAGTTTTTGCTCTGTGCGTACCTTTGCAACATTTACACTGATGTTATTATTTAACTGTTCATTGTGTGCTGCCCTTGTAATGTATTTTAATCATTTTCTTTAGTGTCTTATAGTCATATAGCAATGTCATTCCCAGCTGTTTGTTCTTTCTAAAAAGGAAGTCTGTAGCTTGTGGATCTGTAGCTTGTCTCCATTCCTTTCCATGTGGTTGAGCGTGCTGCTGGAAAATTCTGGAAGTGTACCTGTTAACACTAGCTGTGATGAGTGCATGCATGTAGTGCCGGGCAGTGCTGTAGGGCCGAGGTTCAGGCTTCAGAGCAGACGATGCCGAGGAAGAGGAAGAAGAGGGGGAGGAGAGTCCTTTGTTTTTCAGCCATCATGGTGTGAATCAGCCAGAGCTGTACTTAATGGGAGCTAGTTTGAAGTGTGCAGACTTATAGAGCTGTCAGCTATAGCCTTATGAGACTACTCATTACTGCCTCACCTGTCAGAGCAGTCTCTTTCATTACAGGAGGCTGCAGAGGTCACCACACACACACACATACACATACATATATATATATATATATATATATATATATATATATATATATATATATATATATATATATATATATATATATATATATACACACACACACACACACATTTCACTGCAAAGGGCCGCTTTGACTGCAGATTTTCATTCCAATCAAGCAGGAACCATGCCTGATTCCTCCCCTTTAATCAGTTGATCTTGGTCCTCAGTTGACTATCAGTTGTGGCTCTTGCCACATCTTGGATAAGATTGGACACCCTGGGTTTAAAGTGATGCCATACATGCTTAGTAATAGGGTTCTTCAAGGTGTTCTTTGTATATTTACGGGTTCTTAGCCTATTAAAATGGTTCTAGGGTGGAACCATTTTTGCTAGCAGTGTACATAGAATCTTGCATAGAAGGGTTCCCCCAGAGCAGCAACCAAAGAACCCTTAATGTTTCTAGATTTTTTGGTTTCCTACAGAAGCTTTGGATTTTGTTGGTGCCCTAGACAACTGAATTCCTGCTATAAATTTGATCATTATGTTCAGGGATCTTTTTTTGGTGGGAAAAGTCTTGATTTGTCCCTTCAGGAAAACCAAATAGGGCTCTTTTATGGCTTTGCTCTAAAGAACTCTTTCTAGCACCTTTATTTGTAAGGAAGTACCTCTTTAAAGTGCAGGACTACTGTTCTATTGACTCTTGTTTGTGGATAGTACTGGCACTTTTCTACAGGTAATGAAACTTCAGAATAGTGGCTAGCCCCCTGAGGACTGCTTCCTCCCACTAACAAGTGAATAATGAGAGAGGTGGCTTTTCAAACTGGAATTAGTTGTTTTCGTTGATGCAAGGACCACCAGGAGGTTAATGGAGAAACAGTGGTCCCGACGGACCCGTACACTTTCTCTGCATTATTGATTTGTTTTTTCATTTATTTACGGGAAAGGTCTTGTAAGGCATTTGCAGAGGGTGGAAAAAGTGGTGTGTTGATATTTAATTCTGGCGTGGTTGACACTGAACACCTGTTTTCTAAAGCAGCATCCATATGTCAGCCCCGTTCAGCCTTTAGCTGTATAGAACGGTTATTCACTTAAGTAGGCAAACGTGACTGTTAGGAAGAAATTCATCTTTTGAAATGTCATTGCAGGTCTGCTAACCAAAATAATGGAGTAGTAACATAAAGGCTAATATATATATATATATATATATATATATATATATATATATATCCCATCCTTGTTTGATGGATGGTGATGGTAATTATATAATGAAAGCTGTATATTGATATGGAGTGTTTTAGTGTGTAACTGTTTTTGGACTGAAATGAGTTCTCTCTACTTCTTGCAGGTCTCTTGTTGCTAATCTGGCAGCTGCCAACTGCTATAAGAAAGACAAACATCTGGACCTGGAGGAGAACTGGAAGCTGGTAGAAAAAGCAAAAGTCTACTATATTGCTGTAAGTAAACGTACATTCCTATATCTTTTGATGTACCGAATGAATCGCTGTACTACACAACGAGGAGTCATTTTAAAATAATTCATTAACCAGTCCTTCCTGACATGGTTTATCTATGATGGTGGCACACACAGAGAGAGAGAGAGAGAGAGAGCAACAGAGATTGTGTATAAGTTGAGAGATAATGTCCTAGACAATGGAGATGCTAGGTGTTATGCCAGTGCTTCTGTGCCAAATAGCTTCCACTGATCTCACCTCAGCAAGCAGATACGCTTCATTTCATGCCCTTAAAAGGGCACTCTGCAAATCTGTGTGATGTTGATAGGCTGTGTGCTACCCTGTAGGGTGGGAGATACGAGTTTCCAAAAGTGCAGTAGGCTTGGATGAAGAAATTCAGCTCTCTGACCCATGAGAACGATGGGGTTCGACTGAGGGGTCATTCGGGTGCAAGACGACTCAGTCTCTGTGAAGGCTTTACAGGCCATGCTCTCCTCACGCCCCTTAAGAGCAGTGTGTGTGTGTGTGTGTGTGTGTGTGTGTGTGTGTGTGGTGTTGGAGGCAACTTATCAAGCAGCATCAGCTCCACCAGTCTGCCAAGCTGTTTCACTCCTGATTGAGGAGTTAACTGGCAGACGTGGTGCAAACTGTTGCTTGTAATCATCCGTAATCAAGGTTGGTGTGAAGCGCGCGACCCCATTACACTCCGACCTGTCAGTTAATGAGCCATTACAAACGTGATTGGGACAGCTCGGCATGCAGGTCAGTACTTGCTCTCGGCTTCATTCGCCAAGAGAGTTCCATCTGCGCCCCGTTGGACATCCATTTGTGGATACCTCTAATAAAGGCATGTGATTAACCTCAACGCAGGAATCAGTCAATTTGGCAACCATTGTAATGTGACACTCTAATCATTTTCAACCCTGATTAACTGACTTTCATCACGGTGCTGCTAGAGCCGGAGGCTACAATGAATAAAGAGAAGCAAAGCTGCGTTGGTCTCTTTTGTGTTCCCTGCCTTGAGGAGATGGGAAAGTGTCCTGATGACACTGTCTGGGTTTGTCTCCTTTTGCTTCTGTGTGGGTCCTATGTTGTTGTACAAGCCAAAGGGCAACGGTGAAGCCTGTACACAGGAAGGGTAATGGCCATGTGTGAATGCATTTCGGAGACGAAATCGTGCAAACTTTGATGGCCATTGACCGGAATGAGAGCTGGTACAATTCCTCTGAACAATCGGCAGGCTCATGTAGGAGCAGAAGCTTGCACTTTAGTGGGAAGAGAGGATGGCACGTTCAGTATATTTATCCTACGATGTTTTGACACCTTATATAGTAATATGACAACTGAAGGAAAGTCAACAAAAAGGATGAACAGGAGAAATATCTGGAAATCAGTGTGATTCGGAAATAAGTGCTGCTTACCATTCTTGCCAAAACAGAAACGTTTTTGTCCAGTCTTCTCCGAGAATGTGGCGTAAACAGGGGAAAGAAGTAGAAACTTACATTCAAGCAAATAATCATTGCCAACAGGACTTTCATTGCAAATGTGAATGGGTGCATCCTGGTATAAAGGACACAAAGTCTGGTAAAGATACAGTATTGTGATAATGTCTTGGGGTATCTAGTGTGAAAACAGATGCACAGTAGTGCTGTCCTGTGAGGAATGAGACCGTCTTCTGTCTGAAAATAAAGTGTGTGTGAGAGAGAGAGAGAGGGAGAGAGGGAACAGACACATTCCAATGTTTATTGAAAGCGTTGTCCCCGTTTAGTCTGCCCTGGCTTTCCATTGGGCTTGTTAGACAGGGCTCTTGAGGGAGGAGGGGAATGGTTTGTGCTGCCGATGCCCAGCTTAGTTTGTCCACAGCTCAAATTTCAGCTGATATTGGAGCGCCGAGCGTCCCAGTGGGCCCGCTTGTTTTTCTTCCACAGGCCCAAACAAAGCTGTGATAGCAGCTTCTCCAGGTGCACTGCAGGTCTCTACTCTATAGGCATGTTTAATGCATTTGGCTGAGCTGTAGACTTTCTCTTGGTCTCTCTCTCTCTCTCTCTCTCTCTCTCTCTCTCTCTCTCTCTCTCTCGCTCGTTGTTAGTCTCTCCTTCTGTCCCTTAATCAGAGACAAGGCTGTGAATTGATTATCCAGTCAGAGTTTTCATTAGCGAAGCACATCCTCTTTGCTGAGCGGCAAAGTCACCTCACCTCTTCTATCGTTACTCACAACCTTTAACCACAGTAGCATCAGTCAGTATTCACCTCAGAGTCATGTTCACCACATCTGATCTGCTGTCTATGTTCTGCCTTAGCCCCTTTCCCTCTCTGCCTCCATTTTGGAAATGGATTCCCACGTTAGGTCTGGGGTCAGGCTTAAATCCCTGTCAGTTTAATGGAGAATGAAAGCGGAGCAGGCTGGACAAATAAACGGGGTCTGTCTGTCAGAAGTCCTGAGTGTCTCTCTAAGAGGCTGTGTGGGTTATTCTGAAGCAGGGTTATGTAAGTGATTTCCTCTTGCGTGTAGCTGTCCCAGGGCCTGGCACCAGCCTGTCTGTCGACACTCTCTCTCTCTCTCTCTCTCTCTCTCTCTCTCTCTCTCTCTCTCTCTCTCGCACTAATGTCTAGCTGTTAGCCGTATTGACCTTCACTTGCACTCTGCATCATTCCGCCCTCATCTCCTCTCTTAATGTCTATTAGACAAAAACACTCCAGTTCTGACTTTTACCTAATAGTTAATTATGTTGTATGAATCTAATGAGTTAAAGCTTTTCATTGTAAAATGTTTTTTTTTGTTGTTGTTGTTTTTTCATATTACTGAAAATTGTTATGATTATCACAAATTAGAAGCTCTGGCCTGTACTCTCATATTTTGGTGTTTTAATCTGTGTGGACCCTAAGAGAAGATACAGTATCAACATTTGGGATCACAGATTTGTTACACATTTAATATCAGTGTTGTAATGATAACAGAAATGCACATGCATAAACTTTGGTGTGTAGCCTTCATACACACCTCAGTAGGTATAGTTTTATAACTCTCCAGAAAAAGGAACCTTTTATAGCACAGAACTGTGGATTTGGCTAATTGTTTACGGCAAGTGTCCAGCGTCTACACCGTTGCACAGTTTGAAGATCATGACACACCTTTGAGAAGCTGTATAGAGACCCTGAGTGGAGCTTTTCATAAGGAATTGAGAATATCTTTAATGAAACTTGGGCCGCAGCCAAAAGAAGTCCCAGTCAATGAGAAAGTGAACCCGAGGTGAACAGTGCCCTTACACAGCCCCTGCTTTATAGAGGATCAGCACTAGACTGTGTGCCACCTGCAGCACTTTGTAAAGTTAATCTGCTCCTAATTAATAACTGATCCAGTGAGTCATTAATACTAGTCTTTTTTTTTTTTTTTACATGCAGTTTGAGATCAAAGAATTCATGTTTTTAGTGAATAACATCAAGTCTGAGGTGATTAATGATGATGGACGTTTGCACTATATAGCAAAGACAGATCGGCATTGGTGTATCTGTCCCCTCAGAGATCCCCGGCACAGAACTAACAGAGATTTGTGCAGATTTCCTCATATCCTCTCCAGTCCTGTGGGACAGATTGCTGATGGCCTTCCCTGTCCACTGACAGACAAAAGCTTTCGTCCGATTTACTGAGTCACAGCCTTAGAAAAACACAGCTAAAGCTCAGTGCTGTGCCATTTTTCCTCTCAAACGCCTCCCAGCAGCAACACCGATTAAC
The DNA here is from genome assembly GCA_023630585.1 of Cranoglanis bouderius. Taxonomy (NCBI): domain Eukaryota; kingdom Metazoa; phylum Chordata; class Actinopteri; order Siluriformes; family Cranoglanididae; genus Cranoglanis; species Cranoglanis bouderius. The sequence goes on along the minus strand of CM042536.1, from coordinate 15,522,615 downwards.
TTGTTTAATGGTAAACAAGGGCAATTTGTGAATGTGGAGTGGAGAGACCAGTCTGATGGCCCTTAACTGAACATTTTGCTGAGTTTGTTTTGTTTCGTTGTTGTGGTGGGTTTTTTCCTTCTTTTTTTTTTTTTTTTTGTTTTATTTATTTATTTATTTATTTATTTTAAACAGTTGAATGCGGCCCTTTGTCAAGTAGGAACACCTACTTGAACAGTAGTTGAAGTAAGCAGGAATTCAATCCATTGACCCGGTCACAATTAATATATAATCATCATTACATTAATGCCTAATCACAATTATCTGGGCTGATCTGGAGTATTTTAGGTGAGCATAATTGTTGGATTCTACAATCATGTATTTAGTAAGTTAGTTCCTTGAAAAAAAAATGACTGAACCCTTATGTTTCAATAATTATTCTCAATCAAAGGCTTTTCAAATATTCAACATTTTGTTGTGTAACAGTAATATTTGATGGAGTTCTAACTTCTTTGCTAAAATGTGCTGTAGATAAGATACATTAGTACAGAATAGTATAGTATTAATTTTTAACATGCATGCTGTAATGCATTGTTTATTGTCCTTTAACCTTGTATTTAAAGGAAAATTCCACACTGAACAGCTTGCATATTAATCCTTATAATTAACATGGCATTCAAGATTTATTTTGTAATGAAATTCCAACTTCACCTTTTTTTTCATATAAAAAAAAAAAAAGTCGGTCTGTTGTGACATGTTTCACTTTGGTTAATGGTTTCCTACATTACCCATAATGCCATTTAAGCCTTGCTTCATCTCTGTCTAAAGAGAGCGATGCAGCAGTGCTTCAGCCTTTCATCAGCTCCCTCACCTCCTCATGTGTAACCTCTGCTCAAACAGATCAACTTTCATGCTGAAATATCTGATCACAAATTAGAGTCTCTGTGTCCTATAGCTGCATTGCTTCCTTTTTTATTTTTTTCAATCTAAATTTAGTCTTGGCCAATTCCCACCCTTATCAATCAACAGGTACCAACCCGGGAGGAAGAAGGCTATCGTGCTTCCTTCGAGTCATGTGAAGCCAGCCAACCGCATCATCGCAGCGTAACACACACTGAGGAAAGCGCTATCTGCCCCCTTTTGCATGCATGAGCTCAAAGACACCCACAATTGGTTAGTGTCGCTGTGATTGACAGGGGAGAGAGAGTATGACACCCCTCCCACCCAGAGAGCACGTCCAATTCAATTTTGCTTTCTTGGACTCCCGGCCACAGATGAGCTCGCGATCTCCAGGCCATAGCGCGACGGCTTTTCTTCATCTTATTTCTATGTTGGATTTCCCGTTAATATAAAATTGAATGTCGTTGGAAAATGGTGAGTGAGAAATGAAGCTCTTGCTGTTTTGTTTTTAGGCGCCAACAGCAAATAATGACAGTCATCCCTTTAGGTTTCAATTTGTAGAAATTGTTCTCTTATTAAGCGCCATTGTAACTGTTCTAGCAAACCCACTAACTTCTCATGACCACTAACTTCTGAGAAGAATAATGAAAATACAGTGTCCACTACTGTAGAACATTAGCACCAGAACCGCTAAACACATCGCAAATGTTTTAATATAAACATGCTGTGATCGACTGGCGTCCCAGCCAGGGAGTATTTCCGACTCTCACCCAGTGTTTCCGGGATAGGCTTCGAACCCACTGCGACCCTCACCATGATAAAGCAGTTATGGAATGTGACCTTTCCCTACGTCCCAATTGGCATACTTTCCGTACTAAATAGTATCCGAAATGAGAATTAGTGTGTCCCAAATTGTAGTATGATGAAATGAGTGTCCCGAAAGTACCCAGATTTTCTAAGTGTGGATCCGTGGACACTTTTTCAGCTAATATTTCCCACAGCTCCTTGCATGAGGGAGGAGGAGTTTTGTTACTCCTTTGTTTGCTTCGCCAAATTCAAGGATGCATTTTAGAGAGGTGTAAATGCAATGTGGGGGGGGGGAAATAAAGGGAATGATGAATTAAATTATACAGTATAGATTATATGAAGAAAAGCTGAAATACAACGAGGAGTGTGTTTACGGTGACGGTGTTGTCTTCCGGGTAACAACCTTCTCTTCCGTTACATGACATGTTAGTATGTCCCTGCACTTGCGTACTTTCTTGCTACACACTCAAAAGTATGTACTTTTTCTTCACAAAACGAGTACATACTTTTAGTACATAGTATAAGTATGCCAACTGGGACACAGGGTGAGAGTGAGTGAACATATTTAATGTTTTTCAGGGGAGGGGTTAGATTTAATATATGTACATTTATGCTTATAATAGTGACCGTGTTTTTGCAGTTATTAAATAGTTCATCATAATTGCTTCTGTGACAATTAATTGACAGGCCTAATCTCCACTGATGCTGTTTCTAAGCAGATGATGGCCCTGTTTTAAGCATAACACCACCGATGCAATCTATTTCAGACTCCTGAAATGATTTACTTTGATGCCGTTTCATTCAAAGACCTGTTAAGTGATTTTGTTCCTGAACCTTTTTTTAATTCGTTCATCGGTGAGTCAGATTGGCAGAGGAGAGTTAGTGTGCTAAAGCGCTGATTAATGAAGCCTGGCGCGAGCTCACCGAGTGCCCTGCTGCTGAAGGGGTGGGATTGGATGCAAAGCGAGTTAATGGAGTCTCGCACCGGGACAGGCAGCACAGGGCACTGCCATCCAGCCAGAGCTGGAGAGAGCACGCAGTCAGGGCAGCCATCTTTCACAGACGGAGGGCGGCAAGGAGAGAGAGAGAGAGAGAGAAAGAGATGGAGAGAGAGGGAGGGAGAGAGGGAGGGGGTGTTGTTGAACTTGTGCCAAATGTTTGGTGGCAGGCTGTTGCTAGGAAGTGAGGATCCTGAGGCAGAGTGCCGCACACTGAGCTGTAATGAGGGACAGGAATAAGGCTGCAGAAAGAAAATCGCACTGAAAAATGTTTTTATATATATATATATATATATATATATATATATATATTGGAGGAAATGATGGTGCAGTGTTCTGTAAAAAAAACAAAAAAAAATTTAGTTGGAAGCTGTGTACATTTGAATTAAATGCAAAAATGCCATCATTTCAGCACAACCCATAAATGCTGCAGTACTTCTTTTTGGCCTACCCTCTAATTTGTTCTGCCTTGGAACATGCGTTGCGCATTATGCCAGGGCATTAACCTTACAGTGCCAGTTGTCAGTTCTGCTACTAAACGCAGAGTCTCTGAAGCCACTGGCACAGAACCTTGTCCTCTTAAAGAGACAGCAGCACTAATTCCAGAGGGAAATGTGTGCACAGTGTCATGGTGAGTAAGAGAGAGAGAGAGAGAGAGAGAGATGGTAGGTGTGTCTTAGGGTGAGAGATGAAAATAATTAAAGGGAGGAGACATGCGGGCCTCTGAGGCCCCAGCTGCAGATGGTTCTAGAACAGCCCGGGGACGTGAGAGAGGTGCTCTTGCAGGCAGGCGTGTGCCATGCTCCATCCAGTGTGGAGATGATGAGTTTGTGTGGGGAGGAAGCTGTGAAAGTGTCACCTGTGAAAATGAAAAATTCTCCCTTTCTCTCTCGCTCTCACTCTAACTTGTCAGGTTTTCAGCGTGTATATAGCTTGCGTTTCACATTGCACATTGGCAAACGGCAGGCTTTCAGAGCTCTAAGTGCTTTACTGCGACACAAAGCAGGTTGCATCTCATCAGGACTAATGTCAGCACGGAGTGACAGCCAGCCAGAAAACACACCATTAACTGGTACAGTAAGTGGCATGCCAGCCTGCACCCTGAAGTGGCATATGCATGCACTCTCTCTCTCTCTCTCTCTCTCTCTCTCTCTCTCGTGCTTTCTCTCTTCCTGTCTGACCTCAGCGTTCCCTGGTAACAAGAATGTGTGTGCGCTGGGGGTTTCATACTCATAATGACACCTAATTCACAAGGGCTCAAGTGAGGATTTCTGTAAGGTGACTCACAGTGCTTTTGCTTCCACGCATACCCCCCATCACCATCTCTCTCTCTCTCTCTCTCTCTCTCTCTCTCTCTCTCTCTCTCTCTCTCTCTCTCTCTCTCTCTCACTCACACACACACACACACGCACATGCACATATTCAGGCAGCCCTCATGCTGACCTTGAGCTGAATCTGGCGTCAGCTGCCCTACACACCATCTCTCCCCTCCTCCCCTCCTCCGCTGAGAAAGATCACACAATGCAAATTGAGAGAGAGAGAGAGAGAGAGAGATGGAGAGAGAGTTGAGATGTGTGGTGGTGGTGAGGGTAGAGGGAGGAGGGGTGCACAGTTGGCAGGCTCTGTGTGACTGTAGGCAATTGGTCACAGTGTTGCTCTGCTCTGATGAAATTTAATCTTACCATATTTACATGCAGAGTTTCACTCTTGGCAAGCCCTATTAAATGCATTTGTAAACGCACTTCATCTTGATTAGAGTTCATGCCTCAGAGCGGCCTCCACTACGCCTCCTTTTCCTTGTCGGACACACTTAAAGCGATCAGTCCACTCGAATCGTGCGGCACCTGAAAAAAAATAAAAAAAATTTCCCAGGTGCCACGTTGATCACTGGTGTACCTGCCTTGTCAAATCTCTCCAACCATGCCTCAGGCAAGTACCGGGTTTGTTATGCTAACATCCTCACGTTCTCAAGGAACCGTGCTGGCCACTGCAGGAAATGATTATAGCCCTGAAAAAAAACATCAGTCTTTATTAAATCACACGAACCTCATAATCTCCCTTTGCTATCAGCATTCGTTTATTCCCCACAGCACTGATAATCTGTTTACTATTTTATTTTCGATTTTTACAAGAAATTGATTAAAATGCCTCGCTGTAGTCAGCCATCTGCCATCCTCTACATGATGTTCGTGTTTACATGCTTTCAAGTACGTTATATTTCTGGGTCACTGCATTTGAGTCCTGTGTTTACTACGAACAGTTAATCTGAAATCGTGTTACTAAAAACGTCACCCAAGAATGAAGTGTTTTTCTCAGCATTATGTGAATCAACCCAGCATTTTAAAATCCCCTCCAATTACATTAGCTCTGAAATGGCCCCTGTTTTATCGTCTAATGACGGCATGTTCCGAGAATGAAATGCTCCTTTTTCAAAAACATTTTCTGTTGGGAGAGAAATGAATAGATTCTTTTCTCTGCTTAAATGTTTTTTTTTGGTTTTTTTTTTCATGCTGAGCAATTTTACGCTAATAGCAGTCAGTAATGCTAAAATTCAACGTGATGACAAGCACCTAATTATACAATAATGTGCATGTTGCATGTTTAACCATTAGCCCCTTCTCCCTCCACCTCCTGTGCTAATTTCACTTATGTATCTGCAGTGCAAACACACAACAGCAGCCAGTTAGGATTTATTTGACATCTCGCTGTCTGTGTCTAATTTGCTGTGAATCAGAGAGGCATTTGCACGGGGTTGAGCTAGGTGGCCGTTTACTTAGCAGAGCAATGTTTGCAGGCATAATTGAACCATCATTAGCTGACACGGGTGCAGTCACGTGGGCCGACTGTGTTGATGTGCAGCTCTGAGGCAGTGGGATGCTGGGCTGAGGCACCATGGGTAATCTGCTCAGGCAGCTTCATAGCTGTACAGGTTACAGAAGTGTGAGAGAGTGACGGAGAGAGGAAGAGAGATAGAAGCACATGTACTCTGTGTTGGAACAGTTCACAATTTCGCGTTATATTTTTCGCTCTTTTTCACCAAGCAGTGGTGGAAAACTGATAGATTCGGATTAGTAATGATGACAAATCAGTGATTCAACACTTTTGTCATCATTTCCATTGCCAAGGGAGCCACACTGTAAGTATCTGTGCTGAAATCGGTTACCCTTCTTGCCCACGGTAGCAAGAAACCTAGACATGTGGGTGGCGCTAGAAATAGCACACCACTCAGTGGTCAAATTCAGACATCACGGATTGTCTCTCAGTTCAGAAAACTGTGATTATGGGGGGGGGGGGGGAATTAGAGTTGCAGACCAAATTGCATGTCTAAATACTACTTTATATACTAATGAACTGTTTAGAATGATAGTATGTGGTTTGGGGCATAGACGAAGTAGATGATGGAAGATTGATGTCACTACACCACGACCTTCTCCTACGTTCATTGGCATTGATGCACACCTTAGCACCGGGGTGGTACCCTCAAGGGTGTACATCTTTTGTATCTTTAGTGTACAACTTTAGAGGTACAAAACATGTACCACTGAGGGTACCACCAGTGATGAGAAAGAGGTACAGTTTAGTACCACTTTTTCTGAGGGTGTACATGATAGGGAAACAGACCCAGGTCCACCCAGGATACTGATAGTTCTGCGTTTGGATTGGCTCTGTACAACACTCTGTGTGTTCTTTCTTTGTCGTAAATCTACGCCAGACACCTTCTCAACCAGCATCAAGTTCAAGTTCAGTTTATTTGTATAGCGCTTTTAACAATGGACATTGTCCCAAAGCAGCTTTACAGAAGTATATAAATTCAGGACATAGATTTTAAATTTATGAATTTATCCTCAATGAGCAAGCCAGCGGCGATGGTGGCAAGGAAGAACTCCCTGAGATGATATGAGGAAGAAACCTTGAGAGGAACCAGACTCAAAAGGGAACCCATCCTCATCTTGGTAACACCGGATAGTGCAATTATAAATAAATAAATCCCATCTATAAATGTACCAGTACAACACGGTCAGATAGCAGTTGTGAGACCATGAAAAATTCATTACAGTTTTTATATGAAGTCTGTTTTGTTGAACTTCACCACTGTAATCTCAATGATCTTTAGGCTGCACCGTGTGGGGCCATCAGCATCATTGTTCAGAGTCTTAATTATTAAATGCCTCATAAGATGAATGTTTGGTCCAGTAAAGTGGCTATTGAGAGCCCTCCTGCCTTGAGGAGGAAGCCCAAGCCCGAGAGGTCAGGCTAATATTTACAGATGTAGATGTCTATGGGCCCCTTACTGCTGAGTGCGAGTCAGCAGCCTCCTTCGATCACAGTGATGCTGTTAGCATCCTGCTTTCCACCCGTCCTTCACCTCAGCCACAGGAGCAGCACTCCAGCGAGCTCTCCCATTGAAACATTGATGTGCTGGGGCCATGAAATCGCCTCAGCCGATGAAGCGAATCGACAGTGAGAGACATCAAGATGTGCTTGATTGTTTCTTAATGCGCTGAGGATTGAAGCTAACACATTTTTACATGGGTCGGCAGATGAGGGCGTACAAGCGCGCTAATAGGACAGAATCAATAAAACATCTCGGGCTGTGAAACACCAACAGCAGCACGTGTCGGTTTCTGAGTTCTGACTGAATGAGTGAACCGTGGCGTTTTTGAAAGATTTATGTAGTAAAAGACATTCACTGATCATTCATTGCCAATCCCTAGTGCTTCTACTGCAAAAGGATTTGTACAAGCATCTCTCCTCTCCAAGCTTTGAGAGAAAAGTGAACTTCATGAAGGGGCTTCCTACAGAAAGCACGGCTCTGAACTTTTCATCACCCGGCTCTATGGCCTTAGGCATGGCCTGTGGTGTGTCTTAATACTATCCCTACCTTTGATTCATGATCACTTACCGGGCTTCTAAACGGGATTGCTGGAATTCCCTTCAAAGCCAAAGCTCCCATCATCATATATTAAATGTGGTGGTGGTGGGGTGGGGCTCAGTTCGGAGCTGCCGCTCATTCTGAAGGAACCGCATTAACACTGTGCAGATGTTGAGGCTGTGTGCGGCAGCTGTTGAGCGAAGGGCCCCGGTGAGTCGAGATTCACGCGTCTCTTTATGGCAAAGACTGCTCCATTTGCCTCCCCTGCGATTGTTGATGGGTAATGATTTACACATTTTCATGCACACTCACACGTGCAGGGTGAGCGTTGGACCACACGTTGAATTCCGAGCACACACATGCAGACCTGCATGAAGTGAGTACTTTAGAAACCACAAGGGTTATTTTACCTTCTTCGTGGTTACAAAGACTTTTTACCCTCGTCTCTACCACAGAGAACAATATGGTGAAGTGTAGAACATTGGCTTTAGCCAAGTTCATAAGAATGGCCACTGATTCCCCTTTTAGCTTAGTTCTGTTTTTATTAGCTCTCAGCACTTGCTCTGTCTTTCTCTCAGATCTCGCATAAAACTCAGCATGTAAGTAATGAGGATGGAAGTATAGCAGCGCAGCAAACATCTTGTTCCCCTTTGGGATGTGAGCATGCTCATTGGAACGAGAAATGTCTTAACCCTGAGTTATATTGTTTTGCTGTTGCCTTTTCCCTCGACTCTGCTGTTAACAGGCTGCCTGTGATTTATTTGTATATTACTTTCTAATCAGGCCTGGTTTTGGCTGTAACCCCACACACCTGGCTGAAGCCACATCACATAGACCCTGAGGAACAGGGGCAGAGCAAGAGCACTGATACAGCTGTGTTTATACGCACAGTCTCTCATACAGGCATTCAGCTCTAATTATTGACCCGTGTTGTATTCATCTTTCCACGCTCTCCAAAGTAGAACCCTACAACAGATGGTTCCTCTTGAGAGCGTGGAATCATTTTATCGTTTTAATTCTGTTCAACTTTATCTTTTGAAACACTTTTGTACTCTATATACACTGTCACCAAGCATCTTGACAAAAACCCAGATACATTTAGATTGAAAGTCAGACAGTACTAAGTGTGTTGAAAGGAGGTTTAGTATGAGTGTTGTAGTCTTTATGATTAAAGTAGGTATGGTACCCAGATTAGTTACTTGGGTACAGTTCTTCAGTCTGCATTATCCAGGTGAAATTATCTGCTGAGGAAAGGGTGAGATCAGAAACGGCTTTTGGAAGTGCGAATTATTAGAAAGCCAAGAATTCTTAACTATCCAAAGTACCATCGAGAATCCCCTTTTTCGGAGAACGTAGTCATGACAAGTCTGCAGCTTCCTTGTAGCTTTAAGCTTTAAGATATAATTGTCTGTCACACATAAGATTAGTTTTGTGTTTGGTTCAATGGAATTCGCAGCATTTAATATATCCATACTTGTAGAAATGTCTCGATTGTTACGCCAGTTTGGGTTTCTGATGACACTGTAAAAGTTTCTGTAACTGGAACTCATGTACTAAGTAGTGGAGAAAGTTAAGACCTGTTGTATAAGAACGGGAGTGTCTGTGGGCGGAGCCAGGACATAAACGATACTACTTATGTAGGGGTGATGCAGGTTGAAATTTTCCTGGTATGATTACCTAGTAGAAAAATATTACAGTTTCACAGTGTTTTTGTATTAATTCATCGTTTAAAAACACACAAGCCGGTGGTGAAAGTGAAAGGAAAATGTTATTACATAATAATATTTGTAATAAGTCACTTGTTTATATAACAAAATCCTAAACGAAACAAAAAAGATCAAATCCCCTAATTATTTTTCTTTCCTTGAAACCTAGTCATTTTGGATGACTTTTCCATAAACTTTTTTATATTGTCGAAATGTATTAGGTTGTTGTTATTAGCTGAGAGAGTAGCTGTGAGGAAATGTGGCACCCTGAACCAAAAAAGTTCTGCACAACCAAGAATTGTTGTTTCATTTAGTTCTGGTTAGTAATGCCATGTTCTTCTATTTTGCATGTTAGTGTCATGAAAATGTTAGGAGTGGCAGCAGAGGTAGCAGTGTAACGTGTTTACTGTAACAGTAGCAGATTACACAGCCAACGAGTTTTCAGTGCAGTTTACGTCCCCCGAGTATAGAAATGGAGGCTGCTGTGGTATGATTTGGAATTTTGGGGGTGGGGATGGGGGGGGTCTCAGTCCTACACAGGAGGGATGAAAACCACTGGAGTAAAGAACTTCATCAAGCTAAAAAAAAAAAAAAAAAAATTGCGTAAACAGTAATAGACGGAAATGCATTTTTAATCTGATAACACACACTACTAAGGCTGTTTTCAGAGGCAGGAAGGCATGTCCGAACTGAATGTTTGCATTGAATGCTGTCTTCTGAGGAGCTTTATCTGGCTGGTTATTGAAGGTAGTGTAGCATTCATGTATCTTTCAAATCCCATCATCCCATTTTTTAAAGAAGGGGGTGATGGAGTCTGTGGACATAATAATAATATTATAATAAAAATAATAAGTCATTATAGCGTTAATAATAATATATTAATTATGTTTTACTCAAGATTTTATTTCTAGCAAGAAATGGTTGGTGGAGTCACAGAATGCTCAGTTTTCTCCAACGATACTTGGTTCCCTCTCGCCTAATGGATTTCAGGGTTTATGACCATTAGCGTTTGTAATCAGGCAGAGTGGTGATGTATACTGTCTTTAAAGTCCATCTGAAGCCATTTTCTTACAGGTACCTTCTCAGATATTGAAACTCTGCCTTATAAGATGACTGAGTTATGAGACAGCATATGCATCAAGCCAGCTGCCTTATGTTTCAGACACACTTTATATAAAGGAAGCTGTGGAGTAGCAGTAATAATAATTAGATTGAACTGAGTTGTCTTTGATTTGCCATTAGAGAAAGACTCTGTTAGACTGTAAGAGCACTCATTTGTTTGTGCATTAATTGACAAGATGAGTAAAAGAAGATGACTAATCCTGTTTTGTTTCCTGGCAGTGATTGACTTCCTCCAATTACCTACTCTAATGAACAAATCCAGCATCACAACCTTTAAGAAGCAATATCTTCCATTAGATTTAGTGAAAGCCGGTTTATAGATCGTGT